>WWET01002307.1:15619-26614 GCA_011038615.1 Limnodynastes dumerilii
CCCCCCCCCACTCTCTCCTGTGGGGTTTGGAGCTGGTGTGTGTAATTAACTATGCAGCTAATCATTGTTATGGATTATTTCTATTACTGGTTGGAATGTCAGCTCTTTGGGCAAGCATTGCACTCTGCTGTTTTAATACTGGGGAAAAAATATCCTTGTGACCTATATCAAGTTCAAAAACATTTTTTTTTGTTAAAGTGCCAGAGGTGATCTAGAGAGAAAATGTTATTGAGTCAATTTGATTATTGCTGTGTTAGTAGAAAAATACTAAAGTTAAAAATAAAAAAAATAAAAAAATGTCTTTGGGAATGATATATTAAACCCTGGCTCTGTTTTAAGCACCCTTTGAAAAATAACCTGTTCTAGATCAACTGATAGAAAGCAGAGAAATGAAGGATATTTATTGCTTATGAGTTGGCTGATGGTGTTTTATTTTTTTTAATTTTATTTTGCTTGTAAAACACAAGATAAATGTTTTGGTGTCAGATCTAATCCTGCCTATTGCCTATATGACTTGATGTTACTGTGTTATGTAAACAGAGTTGTAGAGAGGTTATATGAGGCAATGCAGTAGAGGCAGTCACGACTAACGATGATCCACATCCATGTGGGGCATCCTAAAAAAAAAAAAAATAGGTAAAAACAACACTGGATAACAGAAGGCTGCAAGTCATTGTGCCTATACATAGTCCTATTGTCAGTGTGATAAGTGACAGAAAACAAATTAAAGAGAGGAGAATGACAGTATGCGCCCTGCGGTCTGTCCCCCGTCCCCAGTGGTGCAGTTTTGACGACAAGCAAAAGCAAAGGAAGTATTTTGTTTGCCGACAGAAGCTTGCAACTAATATTTTCCAATATGCAAAGTTGCCAAACATGAATACAAATAGATCATTCCAGAAGGGATCGTGTGTTGATTTAATAAAGGACAATAGATGTCATTTATTAAAAAAAATGTAATAAATGTAAGCACGGTGATGGCACGCCATTTCATGGCGGGTACAATAGTACAAAATAGTTGTTGGCCAAGGTGGGTTGGTCACTATCAGGCAATATTACCATTTGGTTGTTGAGCCTTTGGACCTCTCAATAGTATGATGATGGGATGTGGGTCACTCTCTGTAAAGAATGGTGGTCGCCAAGATGCTCTGTGTATTGGGTGGTGGTTGCTAGGATACTCCTGTATTGAATGGCGGTCACTAGGCTGCCTGCATTGTGTAGCTGGCACTATGGGATGCATTGGTTGCAACTCTTTTACGTAACACTTGTTCTCGCACTCGTTGGGTTATACATAACCCACCCACATCATATATTTGCAGTACTCTTATTAAGGTTTTTATATTGTGTGCCAATCCCACATGTTTATTGTTTCCAATCCACCCCTGGTTATTGGCCACAGGGATGACCATACTTAGGGGGTCAGGTTATCCCTAGACACAACATTAATGACTGAGCTTCCTCCACAATCATACACCCACCTCCTCAATACAGAAAAGTTACTGGAGGTGACATCATGGGTGTTATGTCCCATCCATGGCATCTATTTGAGGCTATAAATATTAGTATGATGGCTAAGCTGGTGCATTGACTCATTCTGCCAAACTGGAAGTGTTTTAACTTCCAAGACGATCAATGTTATGTGGAGATCAAGTAGTTTGATGGACCAATGACCTTGCATGCATGCATATTCTTCTCATCGGCTGACCGTGTTGTCTTGCATCCATTTAATGGATCTCATTTGCTGATTGCTTTGGATATGCTGCCTGCACTACCTTTTCCTTGAGGTGTTTAAACTTTAAATGAGTGGTATCTGGATTCAGTTGCTGAAATAATTTATAGACAGGAGATGCATCCTTCATTGGGGCCAGGAAAAGTGGTGATGTTGCCCATGGCAACAAATCAGACTTTAGCTGACATGTTCTAGTATGTAATAGGAAAGTGAGAGCTAGAATCTGATTGGTTGCTATGGGCAACATCTCCACTTTTCCTTACCCTAAGCTTAATAAATTTAGCTCTGGGTGTTGGAGCTGCCAGATTTGTTTTGGAGCAATATTAGTCCTGTTTTGTCAAAAAAGAAACCTACTTATGACTTGCTGAATTGGCTCAAAGTCACTGCTTGGATGATTACTACAGTTCATTTTGTTTATGGAATATGTATTGTTCACTTGTAATACTTATTAAGGGGTTAAATCGCATTGTTTGGTTGTGCTGCAAGTAATTAAAAGTTGTCCAGTTTTTGAATTTCTTTCAGCGTTGGTTATTTTCTGTAATTTCATTCATAAAATTCAGGCACACCATCAGACAAGGGGTGTGTGATTAGTCTACAGCAAACGTTCCTTTAGATTTTCCGTGCCAGCTGTTTTGCATTTTACAAACTTGTAAGAGATCATGCAAGTTATTAGGCAGACAGGCTGTTTTGCAGAGGCAATGACCTGTAACAACACGATGATTCAGAGACTTGACGCATTTCGGAGTCTTGTTCCTCTTCTGCAAGAGGCCAAAAAAAAAATTCTTAAAAATTCAAAAACAAAATTTGGGTTTTCTGGAAGGTACCTGCTTATTTTCAATCCTGCCAGCTATCTGACTTTCAGCTTAAACAAAACTTTATTTTTATCCTGTGTGTTATACTTTTTCGCTGATTGAAATACGTCAGCCTGTAAAAACCATTTACTTTTAAGTACAGAGCACAAGAATATTTTTAGTGCTTATCATGTAAATTGCACAGCTTTTGATAGTTCTAGACTTTGTATGACTTTTTTTTTCTGTTAGAGGTGAATTCCTGGGAGACTCTGGTACTTTGTAGCCGACCATCTGTTTTCATTAGAATTATTTTTCCCTTATGTTTGCTAGTACTTTTTTCTTTGTTTTCTTTAATTTTTTTTAATAGGGTAACTCAACATTTTATTGCTATAAAAGCCTTTCAGTAGTTGGTGATCACCCTCTTTTGGTTGCTTGGTTGACCCAAATGAACAGTAAATCGTGTATTGTAATACTAGATTAAATCTGAATGTAATATACAATACAGTTTGTTTTATAGTATATCCCAGCAAAGAAATAACTTCCTACTTACAAATCTTCCACACCTCTTTCCCACTCCTTTTTTTTCAGTCCAAGTTTCCCAAAAGGCAACTCTTCAAACGTCTTAGAAGGTAGATGACATGTTCACTTAGAAGGTAAATGTCTGATGCTGAGCGGGATAGAGAACACGGCTTGGGTTGTATATATTTTTGTTTATTTGGAACTTCTCCTTTTTGCATCTGCAGTAATCCCTATGGTTCACCGTGCCACAGGTCCAGAGAGATGGGATGAATTGTTATTTAAGTGGTTATTTCACACCATAATACAACTCCACAAGGCTTGAGGGAATAACAAGGATTGACATAGCCCGGGACAAATGATAAAAAAAAATAAAAAAGCGCCCTCACCCTTTATTATACGGCTTTATAAAAATGTAATTATGGTGCACCTTGGACCTAGATGTCCATTGGGGCCCAGGGCACATGCCCTATAAAACTCACCCTAGTTTAGTTTCTGCTCTACAGGTAGTATGTCCAAAATCAACTGTGGTGGATACAATTTACAGATAAAACTCCCTAAAAATAATGTACTACATGTAAGAGCAGCCTTTTTTCAACACGTAGGTCTTGGTCTGGGAAATCTCTATAGCAAGTCTTCTTAATCAGGGATAAGAGTACAAGGTTAGCATACAGCGTGGCTGGGCTGGACAGGGTTGTAGGGAGATAGAGCCATCCATCAGTTCTTGTATATTAATCAGGGGACATGGAAGATGGCAGAGGACATGTGTCATAAACTTTGTTGGTGGCTGAATGTAATATGTAAAATTGGATCTCCAATTCATTGAAAAAATGTATTCAAAATAAAGGAAGAGGAATGGCCATACACTAGAGCAAGCATTGGTTCAATCATCCAATTATCGGATGATCGGAACAAAAATCGCTGTAGTACATGGCCAATATTTCTTTTCCTAATGTCAATAAAATAACCCAAAAATTATTGGGTCCGATAATTTTATCTAATGGCATACATAAAATATATCGAACCAAAGCTGCCAGTTTCTCCTCCACCTCCAATGAGCTAGCTGCATGGGTCTCCTGCTAAGATTGACAGGAAGCCCAACCATTCAATGCCAATCAGCTGCTCAGCAGCACCTCCCTCTTCTGCCAGGATTGTTGGTCCCAGCAGGAGAGGTGAGTGGCACCGATATCAGGACCTTTCCCTAGTGGGAAGTCATCCTGTTTAATGGGCCACCTCCTGCTGGGACTAATAATCTGCATAGTGTATGGCCAACTTAAGGGGCAGGAAGGAGTTGAAGAGCAACAGGTAGCGCCATATTGCTACAATCAAAGACCTGGCTCACATACACTTTAGGTCTGTTTTTCCAGGATACGGTGACTGCTTCGGACTCAGGTTAGGTTTAGGGCTCCAGAAGGGAGAGTTAGGGCTTAAGGGGAAAGGTAGGGTTAGGCAGCAGGACATTTAGGGTTAGGGCTCACGAAGAGGATTAGAAGGGTTTGGCTGTGGGAAATGGAAGTTTAAAGTTGGGAAGGGTTAAGGGTAGGGCTAGAAAAGAAGGGCTTGCATGTTGGATAACAACTGCAGGAGTCGCATCACCGCCGCTCTAGAAAATGGAGATTGACGGAAGTCGCCATTCAACTGTCGCAATATGGTCTGTCGCAAAACAGACCACCGTAGCCGCAAACCACACTCCTACTGAAGGCATAGGCAGCCTTGCAGCACTCCAGTTGTTGTGAAACATGCTGACACTAAACTGCTGACAGCGTTCACTGATCGACATTTTTCTATCAGTCGTTACCATGTTTGTTCGTCGTTACAGTAATCCTGACCCTAATCCTAACTCTAAGCCTAACCGCTAACCAGTGAAGCACAGAAGAGTGCAGCGCACGGAACAGTAAATATCACAGGCGGGACCCCGTGGAGAGTAATGTTGGGTCACTTAAATTAGAACCAACACCAAAATAAATTTCAATCCTGTCTGAAATTATACAGACGACATTCGTTTGTCAGCTCGATTTTGGTTGAGAGGGAACAGTATAGGGGATTTCTAGCAAAGCATGATGGGAGTTGTAGTTTCCACATACCTGGAATGCTACAGGTTGCCTCTACCTGATACTGCATTCTCTTACAATTAACGTCCCGGGTATTGATTGTAGTCCTGGGGCCAGATTTACTAAGCTGCGTGTTTGTAAAAGTGGAGATGTTGCCCATAGCAACCAATCAGATTCTAGCTGACATTCTCTAGTATGTAATAGGAAAGTGATAGCTAGAATCTGATTGGTTGTTATGGGCAACATCTCCACTTTTCCTTTCCCACAGCTTATTAAATCTAGCCTCTGGTGAGGTCCTCTGTAAATGGGGAATAAAAAACACAAAACAAACCTCTACCTAAAATCTTTTACCCGTCTGTCTGTCTCCACCCTTTGCTTCCATGTAAAGGACAAGCAGGACTTCAAACAGAATAAAAGAAGCAATAAGATGATATAAAACAAACAGCCCCCAAGTCAAGTAAGTAAAGCCCTAAAGTCTATATGTACAAGTAACTCTAGAGGGCCCTTTATCTATAGATTGTGTTACTGAAAGACGTGCTATGATGGCCTATGTTACCCAATCCGCCTTACAATCTCTCTCCCCCCTTTTTTTTTGTCGGCTTCTTTCTTATATTTTACAAACATGGATCTTATAATCTCTGACATCAAAGGAGCAAAGTGTGTAAAGTGCTCTTTTTTTAGGCCTCGCTACATAGTAAACTATCGGACTCTTTCTTCCCCTCTCTGTTGTCTTTTATTCTTCTGTCACGCCCCCCTCATGTTTGAATAGCGGGAGGAAAGGTGATCTCGTCCTGTTAGAGCGTTATTAAGTTTTCATGTGTAAGATGAACCTCTTTCTATTTTACTCTCTGCTGATAGCAGAATAGGTGATAGATAGAGGAGCAAAAATCTCTATTCTGCCTACGCTCCAGTTTCATGTTAGGTGAGCAGCCTACAGGTAACAGCGCTTGGAGGGTTAGATTTAATTCCCAAACTCTACGTGGTCACCTCTGTCCTCTTGCTCAGTGTTTGAAGGCACTTTGACTTCTTTGTACCATGATTTGAAGTTAAAAAAAAAAGAAAAAAAGAACTTGTTAGCCACCAAGAGGGGACCGTTTCTTCAATCTGGTGGGATGCATCTACAAGGAGACCCGACCCAAGGAGACGTGAAAGCCTACCTAAGCTCAAACGTTGTCACCCATCAAGGTATTGTCTATAACAAACCTTTGTCTCGGATGGTATAGGGTGTTTGCGTGTTTACAATCGTTCGGTGAGATCCATGTGCTTCCTTTATGCGTAATGATGATGTTTAACTTGCAAACATGGAGGCATATTTATTTTTGTGTTTCCGGGGCTTATAAAAGTGAACGTGTCTTGTTAAAACATCTATATAATTCTATGTGCACCTGCTCTTTTCATTAGAGACAATGAAGGCTCTGCATTCATGCCTGGTCCATGAGCAGTTTGTTCTGTGGCTGAAGACAATTCATTTAGGTTTCAATAGTTCCACGGACGCTTCAGAATCGCTTTCTCGCACTTTAGTCAACAATGTTTTGTTCTATATTCAAAGAGAGCTATATGTTTTCCTGGTTATAGAATTGGTGTTAAGTTGTGTTAACTGAATATAGATTACACCTTTTATTTCTATGTATGACGGTGACTCAAAGGTTGGAATTTACGCCTGATTTCCAAATCTCTGTTCAACTCTAATCTACGTAAACAATTAATCTTCACTAACCCCCCCTGTCCTCTTACTATTCGTTAGCCAGCTTATATATGGTGATGGATAGGATATTGTGCTTGTTTAACCATTGAAGAGTCCCAACTTAAGTCCTTCTAATCACAATGTAATTGTCCTCGTTAACATCTTGAGGCTTTTTGATCACTTGTATGGAAGACTGCTGATGTATGATGATAAAGGTGCACTGGGCAGTTGATCAGGTAGATATAAATATTTTCTGTACCTAACCATTCCTCCAGTCCTTCTATGCCCTGCGCTGATATTTGCTATGACATCTTTGTCCCAGTATCATGTCCTTGCTTCATATTTATGGTGCAGTAAAAATTGCCAAGCTGGTCTCTGCACTGCCTAGCAGTTGAGGTGGTACTGCTACTTGCCAATTATTTATTACGGGTACTGTGTATGTCCTGAGTTAGCTACACCACTGACAAGGAGTTACCCCTAATGTGTTTCTCCATTTGACATTTTAGGCTTGTGTAACAGGCCATATTTATTATTTTATTATAGAACATTACAAAGTGCTTCATAATTTTATACCACAATACTGGGCGGTAAGGGGATGCTGGGGTCTCTGACTTTGCCCTGGTATATGAGCATTTAGATCACATTTTGGCTGCTTTTCCTGCCCATGCATCTGTGTTACCCAATCAGAATGCTTTCCACTGTATCCAGATTTATTTATTATCTGGTTTTTATATAGCGCCATCATATTATGTAGCACTTAGCAATTTGAAATAATCATCCCAAAACAAAACTGGTTAGTAACAAGCAGACTGTGGAGAAGTTGCCCATAGCAACCATTCAGATTCTAGCTGACATTCTGTAGTATGTTATAGGAAAGTAAAAACTAGAATCTGATTGTTTGCTATGGGCAACATCTCCGCTTTGTAAATCCGGCCCTGAGTGGGTAAGAGGGCACCGCTTGCAAACTTACAATTTACGTTCCGACAGTTGGACTGGCTTGCGTTTGCAAGTAGGCGTGACTAGGTATTACGATGTACAGCATAGGCACCAACGCTTTATATAGCGATGCAGAATTCTGAACCGCCCTCATTATACGTTTGCAGATGTCAAAAACATAAAGTGTGCTGTGGCATTCTGAAGTCTGTCCATGCAAGGGCTGTGGCTGGCGTTGCAAGGATGCATGAAAACGGCGTGCCTTCAATTGCGCTATCTGGCCCTCGGGTTATGGGATTTATCTCGGAATCCGGTCTGAACTTGCAATCTATAAGGCACAACAGGTT
This sequence comes from Limnodynastes dumerilii, assembly GCA_011038615.1. Classification (NCBI taxonomy): domain Eukaryota; kingdom Metazoa; phylum Chordata; class Amphibia; order Anura; family Limnodynastidae; genus Limnodynastes; species Limnodynastes dumerilii. The sequence continues at coordinate 23,668 of WWET01002307.1, forward strand.
GATTTTTCTGTGTATAAAGCCAAATTCGTGTAGTGTGGATACGGATAAAATCTGGGCTGCACGTTCTGCAGATTTTATTTATGGGATGTGTTTGAACCATAACATTTTTTTCTTTTTCTTTTTTTTCCCCTTCTCCCTGTCTCAGATGGTAACATTCAGTTATTGTTGAATTGAAAGCAGCTGCAAGGAGATGAGGGAGTAAAATGCATGAAAGTCTTCTGCAAATGGGAGATTGCATTACCGGGACTAGCTGTCCCCATTTCCAAGAGGCACAAAAGCGTCTGATTCACTGGGGAACTTGGCAGCAGTGGCTGGGTCTACTCAGTCCATAAGCCCTTGTTATCATCTCGTTTTAATGGATTGTGGCTGGGTTACAGCAATTAATTCATCAGCATGTCTTTTCGGGCAGGAACGCTTGATCCTGTGCAAATGGAACCGTGAGGAATTTTATCTGAGACAAAAGTGGTGATACCCAGGTCGTCCACTTAAAAGCCTAACAAATACATGCTCCTGGTTCAAACATCTCCCTCCCCCCCTTGTGCAGAGAATTAGATGTCGTAACCGTGTCCTTAGGATTTGCAACGCTCATTATCCGCAGTTTTAGTTCAGTCGGCTGCACGCTGCCCAGCTAATGACATAACACTGATAGCCAGGGATATCTTATAGAGTAGGCATAGGCAATCTGTCACTTAAGTTATGTTATACTACAAATCTCAGCATGCTCTAGTAGCACAGGTATAGTGTAGTGTGGCAGCACGGAGACTCTGTAAATAGCACTTATGTCTCGCAATGCTAAGGTCGTAAGTTCGATTCCCAGACTAGGCCTTCTCTGTATGGAGTTTGTATGTTCTCCTTGTGTCTGTGTAGGCTTCCTCCGGGGGCTCCGTTATTTCTCCCACACGTTAAAAACATACTAGTAGCTTAATTGGCTACTGACTAAATTAACTCTAGTGTGTGTGTGTATGTATATATGTTGGGGAACTTAGAATGTTGCTTCAATAGGACAGGGACAGATGTGAATGTGAAATATTCTCTGTAAAGCGCTACGTAATCTGATGGCTAATTAAAAACCTGTTAATGACATTTCTGTCTTTAATATACTCATGTAAATTAAGTGGAAAAAGCCTGTAAAACATTTTAAAGGAATTCATTAATGTATCTAAATATATGAATAATAGACTACATTATATTGATGTTGTGAAATGAACTTTATTTTTTTTTATATAATGGTAGTGTTGTCTATAGCAGTGATGAGCACCAATGTTTGTTACAGCTTGTAACGCTTGTTCCTCCTGATATGCTACTATATACAATCGTTTCTTCCTTTGATTAAATGCATTATTTGTTCTTACCAAGGTTAAAGGTGATTGTAGCCCCTTGGGGTGGGTTGAGTGTCACAACATAATGCTTCTGAACATGATCTATTGTATTCCAAAACCACCCCAGTGCTGCAGACACCAGAAGACCAACTAAATTGAGGGTACAGATCCACAGCAATATCAGCGTGTGATATTGTGCTGCCATTTGTCCTTTCTGAGTGTGTACATAAAACACACATTTTAACTTAAAGGGTTCCTTAAGGCTAACACGTTTTTGGAGTGCTTGACAGGCACTTGTATTCTATTGGGACATAGGAAACTATCCGTACACATTAAATCATTACTTTGTTTGTGACCCATAAATCATTTAGCTTTTTTTAAACCACGAATTTGCGGTGCATATTTTCTCGCACCTCTTAGAGGCGCATTTTAAAATCTGCTAATTTTTTAAAATATACATATATACTGTATATATAAGCTAAGTGTTTATCAGTAATACCTCTCATTTTACAGACCATAACTGCTGTCTATCACTTTATTGCATATTTAACAACTGTAAAATGTATATTTAAGAGCAAGGAGTATTTACACCAATATTTGTGCTTTGAAATTGTCAACACTCGCGCCATTGATGTAAGAGACTTCTCTGCTGTGGCAGGGTTGCCGACTCTCCCGGAATATCTGGCAGACTCCCGAAATTCGGGCAGTTCTCCTGGTATCCTGGGAGAGCAGACAAATCTCCCACTTGAGAGGTACGGGGGGGCTCCTCATGGTTGTAATTCCTTGTGTTACTAGGGATGGGTGGGGCTTGATGATGCAATTTCCATCAAGCCCCGCCCACCCCTGAAATACTAAAATTTAAAGTAGTACTGGGGGTCGGGACTTAAAGATGTGATTTGCATAAATTGCCTCATTAAACCCCGCCCCCACACAGGCCTCTAGCTCTTCCCTCCCAGAGGGAAGATTTCAAAAGTCAGCAACCCTTTGCTAGGGTCTCTTATTGTACATTGGCACCACCGAAATTGGGAACCCCTCGTCTCTCCTGGGAATGACAATTCATATTGAAGATGGAGGGGCTACTGAGATTGACAGGTGGCCCTTGCAGCTGATTGGCTGCACAGACCTCTTGTCAATCTCTGCACTGATTGGCTGCACAGGCCTACTGTCATTCTCAATAGGAGACCTGTGCAGCTAGCTGATTTACTGGCTGTGGCAAATCTGGTTAGTAGTGTATGACACCTCAACCTCCTGGCTGCAGTTTCTGTCCGTTTATCTGACTGTAATTACCAAGTATAGAAGTAATATAGTGATGGGAACCCTGTATCTCTTACAGCAGGGGTTCTCCACCAGTGTTACTAGTACCATTAGTACATTGGTACTTGGACCACTGTCTTGTACTCTGGGCAAGCTTGTCAGGAGATAGCAGCCACACTTGTTCTTTAACCATGTGCAATAGCATAATCCATGCAGCCCTTTTGATACTTAATAAAGTATCTATGGGGGGTAAATATGTGCCTTCATGATCTGCAAAGTGGTCCTTGATCTGATTCCGAAGTGGGTGACTGGTACTCCCCTAAAAAAGGTTGAGAACCGCTGTCTTACAGAATGCAGAACTTTCATTACTGTAT
>WWET01002307.1:42707-64678 GCA_011038615.1 Limnodynastes dumerilii
ACTGACAGGCTGCATGCGCTCTGTCCTCTCTCCCTATGTCTGGCTATACAGCGCTGTATAGCCAGACAGGGGGAGAGGACATAGCACTGCAGCCTGTCAGTGTGTGGGGTTCTGCAGCGCTATGTCCTCTCTCCCTGTCTGACTATACAGCGCTGTATAGCCAGACAGGGAGAGAGAATATACAATTATCTGAAATGTCCACACACTGCACGATTTTGCTAGCGATAAACAATAATTTTTATTGCAAACCACCCGATCAGATTATCTGACGGCAGCCATTTTTTTTTTGATTATCCGCCGTTTCAGTAAATTATCGGCACCACACACTAGAGCGATAATTCGGCCAATCCACGATAATTGCTAAATCGGCACGATAATCGCTCTAGTGTGTGGCCAGCTTTACTGCTAAAAAAAACGTAATAAATATTTTTTTTCTTCTATAACATGTTTGTGGAGAGAAAAAAAAAAACCCTGATAGACAACTCTCTTATCCGAACAAACAACCCTGCATTTCCAGTGAGATAGTTGCGCACATACATACGCGTGTAAACGTTACACGTGGTCTCCCTGAAGTGGTTTTGACGTCCTTCTGTAGGGAGGGTTTTATTGATCCAAACACGTTCTGACATTTTAATCATTAATGATGGACAGCGCACTTCCTTTCTGTTTGATTACAGCACATTCCACAAGTTGAGGGAGAAAAAAACAGTGTCTACATATTAATTTATCTTCTTGAGAAAATCCATACTGGCTTCATAAATGTGTTAAAACCGTCTGCTAATTTTCTGAGTAATTCCATGGTGTTGAGAGCTGAAGTTGGTTAGGATAAGATTTGTAATTTGGTTCCTTATTTCAATACACCATGTAGTCTAATAGTAAACGATCACTTATTACTTCTGATTTACTTTCCTATTTACAAAGTTTCAAAATTGGTTTTCTTGCCAAAATTTTGTAGATAATTACAACTATTTTTAGGTGCATGGTTAAGACTTTTTACCCATTCAAATTCCTGTTTAATTTCATTTATAGCTTCCAAATATTTACAATTTTTTTTTTTTTTTACTATATTGGGGAGAGAGCAGGGCGCACACTATACTTAAGTTGGTAACTATCTCTGAATATCAAGGAGACTCCCTTAAGAGGGGTGATCCCCCTGACTCCCTGAAGCGTCTGCCAATCTCCCTGATTCCCAGTCTGTTCCAGAAGTCTTTGGGGTATGACAGAATTTAGAAACTGTGTCCCATTTTCCTTGTATTGAGGCCTATGGAGGTGTCCATTTTCATGGAGGCCAAGATGTAATCAAAATTTGGCCGTTATCGAAGACAACATGACTTTAATAATGGAGACAGAAATGAAAAATACACTTTGGTCTCTTGTTAACCAGCTGCAGCGTCACCTTCTTTTTTCTTTTCTATAAAGGTGAAGAAGTCAGCAGATCTCCCATGGGTGGAGCTATTAACAGGACACACCCCTTTGGTGGTGCATGACATATACCTTTGGTGCAGTTCTTTGATAGTGCTATCACAATCTCCCTGATGCTCGTTTGGTTGGAAACCATGCACTATACAGTTACCAATACAATATTTTGTGTAGATGGGAAAGGCACAAGGATTCCACGTTCTTACACACGTCAGGCTTGCATTAGTATTTCAGCTGCGGGCCACCAGCATTCAGCGGAAGCGTATATCAATACAATCTATGACTGTGTGTTGTTTGCAGCTATGTTTTCATTGACAAATAAGTCTGGTTTTGTAACCTGCAGTCTTGTGGGCTGTAAATGTCAGCATAACCATATCCTGTTACACCAGTACGGAGTTTATGTGGCCACTAAGGATTACTTTATAATTTTTTAAGGATTATTTGTTTTGTTGGGGTTTTATTGGTGGTTACTCAGAATACATATTCCAGGGGCCAGATTTACTAAACTGCGGGAAAGCAAAAGTGGAGATGTTGCCCATAGCAACCAATCAGATTCTAGCTGACATTTTCTAGCATGTAATAGGAAAGTGAGAGCTGGAATCTGATTGGTTGCTATGGGCAAGATCTTCACTTCTCCTTTCCTGCAGTTTAGTATATCTGGCCCCCAATCTTATCCAGCTTAATCCGTTAGACACATCAATAACTTTCGGTTTCAGACACTTATCAGTAGATTTGTTCTGTCTCTTTCCAGCAGTAATATTAGTTCCTGCTGCGATGACCCATTTTCGACATTGATACAATCAAAAACTTAAATTATATCATTGCTGACACCTCTTCAGTACAAAATATTTCCATTCCGGAATGTGTGCTATGATGAATGGTCTGATTTGCACAAGGTACCCGTTCTGGTTAGGGTGTGGGGCAGGAAGGGTTAGACTCTAGAGTGAGGAGGGTTAAAGTTAGGCTGCGGGACAGGGAAGGTTTGGGTTAGGCTGTGGAGAGGAGAAGGTTAGGGGAGAGTTGAGGTTAGGATGCGGGAAAGGGGATGTTAGGGTCAAGAAAACTTACCTGTCATCGTTTGATTCTTCAGAGGGGGTGAAGTTGCCACTTAGAAAATGCTGTTTGCGAAATAGAGACAGTCGAAAGCTCATTTTCAGCTATCTCTATTTCGTAAATAGCGCTAATTAGAAGATTTTATTAATGAATGAATAAGTATGTAGATCGGGCAAGGGTCGGGGTCAGGCTGCAGGGAGGCGAGTCTTAGGGTCAAGCTGCGGGGAAGGGAGTCTTAGGGTCAGGCTGTGGAAAAGGGAGTCTTAGGGTCAGGCTGCGGGGAAGGGAGTCTTAGGGTGAGGCTGCGGGGAAGGGAGTCTTAGGGTGAGGCTGCGGGGAAGGGTGTCTTAGGGTGAGGCTGCGGGGAAGGGTGTCTTAGGGTGAGGCTGCGAGAAAGGGTGTCTTAGGGTGAGGCTGCGGGGAAGGGAGTCTTGGGGTGAGGCTGCGGGGAAGGGTGTCTTGGTGTCGAGCTGGGGGGAAAGAGAGGGGGTAATAGAAGGAGAGGGTTAGTGGAAGGGTAGGGTCATTCTAAAAATTAGGGTAAGGATTGGGTTTACATTAATACTCGCCATTCGCCACTGCATCTTCTTTGGTGGATTGATTGCTTCTCCTCTGTTCGCAACTGGATGGAACAAAATGGCCCTTTCGAAAATGGGCTGTTCTCAGCTGCGGAGACAGTGCCATTGTGGGAATAATGTCTCCACACTGAAAACTGCGAAAAACTGACCACGGTCGGCACTCCATTGCCACAAAATGATCTGTCAAAATTGAGATTGTTGAGTCGGCGAACTACACCCGTAATATTTGATTTTGTAGTGTATAGAATGACAATTTGTCCTTTATCTTTGCTGTTCCTGTATGTTCTTTTGTCATTAAAACGTTCCATGCAGACAGCTTTTTTACATCTTACAAATGACCCTTGTTCCAATGTTTGACTTTATCCAGAAAGTATGTTACCACTTCATCACCTTGGGCCGGATCCAGAGCTACATTTCCGTTACGTTTCATCGCGTAGCGTAATTACTAGGCATTCCTCTCGCTCGTACGTACTTTTGCAGTTTTACGCTTGCCAAACCCTACCTTAACTTTTCAAAGCCTAACTACTGATGTACGTAAAAGCTTCACGTACGTAGGTGCCTAAGCACGCCCATACTGTACGAATTAAATGCCTCACCCCGCCTCCAAAGCAGAATTACAGGTGTCGTATGGATCTCACGCCCCTTCGTTTGTAGTTACGTTGTTGATAGGTTGCTGGTACGTACGATCAGAGTTACGAGGCGTAATATCTGTCATGCGCAGTACATATAAAACAGCGTTTTTACGTTACCGGCTAGTGTAAATACGCTAGAATACGTAGCTCAGAATCTACCCCTTGTGAGGTTCCTCGCGTCTCCTGAACTCATTCTTGTGAGTTATCCTCTGTTGTGTGGCCCTGCTTCTTCTCAGAAAAGCGTCTTCCAGGAAAGTATTTAGACAATGCAGAAAGGCGCAGAGTGTTAGGTGTGCAATCAAGAGGGGCGAGAGATCACCGGATTTTTCACCTGACTGGGGAAAGAAATCCTTGCCCCTCGGACATTGCACTGTGGAGAGTTGGGTTACGCTCACCCTGAGGGACAGTAGTGTAAAATTACAGCAACACATGAAATATGTCTGCTTATCAGATCCCTGTAGAACTTGCCTATGTGGTTAAACTTGCTTAAAATACCATTAGGTGCATACCATACACAAGACAAGAGGCGCAAAAAGGTGACATAGTTGTTTTTTTAACATTAGTATGATTTACATTTTTTAAATAACTATTAAAAACTATTAAACTGCATTTCTTTTCCTCTAAATCTTAAACTCTCTCCATCCATGAACTGGGATATAATTAAACAGGCAAATGCATATCAGGAAGACTGTGATAGCACTATAAAGTGCACCAAAGGGGTGTGTCTTGTATGCCAAAGGGGAATCCTACTAATAGCTCCACCCATGGGTGTGTCTAGCGCTGCCAGGGAAACTACTTCTCAATAAAAATGGCAGCATCAGTGTTTGATTGTTAAATTGTGAGTGAATAAACACTTTCAGTATTCTTGTGATGTCTGTGAATAGGAGATCCGCTGACTTCTCCATCTTTATAGAAAAGATAAAAGTAGATGACTCTGAGGGTGATTTCCAAGAGTACAAAATATATTTTTCATTTCTGTCTCCATTATTGAAGCCATGTTTGATTATATATTGGCCTCCATGAAAATGGCCACCTCCCATAGACCTCAATTCAGGGAAATAGAACACCATTTTTAAATTCTGCCAATATACCACCATGACTTCTGGAACTGAATCAGCATCAATGGAGATTGCACTTCAGGGAGTCAGGGAGATCGCCCACTCTTCAGGAAGTCTCTGATCTTCAAGGAGAGTTGACAATTATAATTTTTGTCCTGTTTATATCAGGGTTGCCGACTCTCCTGGAATATCCAGGGGAGTCCTGGAATTTAGGCAGTTGCCCATGAGAGCCAGCAAATCTCCCATATGAGAGCTCTCCCTGCCTCTCATTATGGATGGGCAGGACTTGATATGAATTTTGTCATCCAGCTCCGCCCACCCCCTGGAACACTATGAATTGCAGTAGTTCTGGACAGGGGCGTGGCTTAAAGACATGATTTCCATAAATTGTCATTATGCCCTGCCCCCATACTGGCATTTATCTATCTCCTCTGATATATTCAGGAGGGAAGAGATAGAAATTAGGCAACCCTGGTTTATATACAACGCGTTTGACTTCTTAGTGGAAAGTAATAGGAAGCTGCATAGATACCACCATCCTGATTATATAGATATATTTATCTTCAGAAGATTCCACCTGCTGTGATTACCAGGGAAACCCAACTGTGGGCAGGAAAGTGTTTTTGTCTGATTAAGCGGATCAACATCCAAAAATGGCATTCCTCCAGAGCAGATAAGTGTGGAACAGCGACACTCTCTTCCTCTTACTAAAGTCTGCTGACACCCTGTCTCCATAGGAAATCTAGTTCCATTGGCGATCTCCCCAGAGCTGTGGACGTCCTAGATTTTAAAATGCAGTAATTCTTTGTAGGTTCCTCCTTTCTCATTATTAAACCAGAATGATGGGATTTGCAGTGAAGTAACCCTGGTAATGTAACAATAACTATTCCAAAAACAGAATGAGAATTCTGTAGCGGTAATTGGTATAGTGACTCCACAAAAAACAACAATGGCTTCTTGCGTCATACTACTGGGAAGCATATTTTTAGCATTACAGGTGTCGTCGTCGCCCCCCCACCACCCAAGTCACTGAAGTTCTCACTTTAATCACATTCTTGTCAAAGAAGTAAGCCTGCATTTCTGCCCCCCGCCTTAGGCAATTCAATTTCCTTTTTTCACCCAACAAGTGCTCACCAGTACAGGCTGGTATGTTTGGCACACTAGTAGTAGGACTGCTCCATAAACAATAAATAATACAATGAAACCACTTATTAACATTATATATATTTTGTTATTTTGTTTTGTTTTTTGTATTTGTGTAAATTCCCCATACCTTGCAGCACCTGCTCCATATTACCTTATAAATTGATGTGAGCAACCTCCATTCTGTGTGTATGTTTTAAAGCGTGTCTGGGATAGCAGCTGACAGGGGGCGCTGTCTCAGAGTGGCTGTTTTGGAGACTTGGGAACCACTGCCAAGGGTGAGCTCTCAATTTAAAAATACATGATATATGACCCAGTTGGGACTCTGACACAATATAATAATATAATAAATTAATAAATTTATTTATTGTTCGAAAGAACTATGGGCCTGATTCATAAGGTTAGAACACGATTTAAGTGCGTGTTTAAGAACACTTAAACTGAGCATGTCCAGCAACTCAAAACTACGCACTGAAACCATGTAAGAATGATTCACAGATAAGAACGGCTACTTAGGAATGATTCATGCTTGGCAATGTAATGACTTCCGCATGCGTGACTTAATGCAAATGAGCAGTACGTGGGCTACTAATGTACAGAATGGGCATTCCTCGAGACTTGGGAATGATTCACAGTTAAGAAGGGTTTGCTCAGAGTAACATACACAGGGAAAGATAAGAATGCTCTCTACCGTTCTTAGTTGACATCCACATGGTTAACAGAGAGCCAAAGCCTCATGCTTTTATGTTTGTTCAACACATAGCTGCTGTGTACTTATAATGAATGCATGTGTTCACTTTGCTTTAAACAGTTAGTCTTATCTTTTAATACTGATGTTATGTCACCATTTTGTGTTTGACTTTAAATTTGGAAGGTGCTCATTATTTACATTTTTTTGCAGTTTGTGCATGATTCCATTGTTTTAAACATAAGTTGTTTTATTTAATTTAACTTGTACCATGTTTGCATTGTTAGTGTGAGACCTTGAGATACAATATTTTGTTTAGGTCTAATTTATATAGATATTTATTATTTATATATTTGTTATAACAGCATTGAAAGCTGAATGATTCTTTCCTAATCCTTCATTAAGTATTTTATTTTTAATAATTTTATACATTTTAGCATATTGCAAAGAAAGCCTAAGAAAATAAATCTGCTTAATTGAATCAATTAATGTGTTTATTTGCTTAGCCATGTATCATGATTTTCAGTTGGGAAACATAGCTGTTCCTAAATATATGCACCTGGAAAAAAGAACAGAACATTCTTAGCTCCTAAGAAGCTAGGGGTGTGGTTAGCATTTTTCTTTAGGATCTGTGTTCTTTCTTATCTTTGCTGTGCATAAATTTAGGAATGTTTCTAAATTCTTTCTTAAGTGGAAATCAGGGCCTATAATATTATATATAATTTATGATATAAAATGTGTGTGTGTGTGTGTGTGTGTGTGTGTGTGTGTGTGTGTATAGATAGATAGATAGATAGATAGATAGATAGATAGATATGAGAGAGAGAGAGAATTATTTTTTTTTTTTTCATATTCTCTTTATTGTAGGACAGTGGGGATACAAAAGTTATGGTAATAATACTGTGCCATAAAATATGAAATCTGACCCACTAGACAGGAGTTTAGTTGGTGATAAAACCAGTTGAAGACTAGAGTCCAAATGGCTTGTCCCACTGAAGACAGTCCATTAGAATACACAGCCAGTACTGATGTGGAGAAGAGATGTGGCTTATATTTGGTGATTGTGACATATGGCATCTATGATATTTTTAAGCTCCTCTAGTAACTGAGCTCACCATTTACTTAATAAAATAAATAGTAAACATTGAAAAGTACAACAAAGAGAAAAGGTCAAATAATTCAAAACAAGCATTAAGCTGGCCACACACTAGAGCGATAATTGTGCCGATTTAGCAATTATCGTGGATTGGCCGAATTATCGCTCTAGTGTGTGGTGCCGATAATTGACAGAAACGGGCGATTATCTAAAAAAAATGGCTTCTGTCAGATAATCTGATCGGCTGGTTTGCAATAAAAATTATCGGTTATCGCCAGCAAAATCGTGCAGTGTGAGGGCATTGCAGATAATCGTGCTGCAGAACCCCACACACTCACACGCTGCAGCGCTATGCTATGCACACATCTGTTTGGGAATACAGCACTATATACTCAGACACAGAGAGGACACAGTGCAGAAGTGAGAGGTTCTGTACGGCACTGCAGAACCTCTCACTATAGATTTTTCCCATTCATAGTTTTTCTTTTTGCAGCCAACGAATAAGCTGACTGCATGGGTCTCCTGTCAATCTTGACATAAGACCTAGCCAATCAGAGAGACTGCAGTCGGCCAATAGGCCGCATAGCAGGCCGTCAGGTTAGTTTTTCCCATTGACAAATTTCTTTTTGCAGCCAACCAATAAGCTGGCTGCATGGGTCTCCTATCAAGATTGACAGGAGAACCAGACAATCAGAGAGAGACTGCAGCCAGCCAATAGGCTAGCTGCAGGTTCTCCAGCAGAGATTATCGCTCCCAGTCTGTGGCAGTGTATGGTGCTGATATCGGGACCTTTCCCCTGGGGGAAATCGTCCCGTTTATCGGCAGCCACATGCTGGGAGTGATAATCGCTCTAGTGTTTGGCCAGCTTTAGAGGCCAGATTTACTAAGCTGGGAGATTGGAAAGGTGGAGATGTAGCCCATAGCAACCAATCAGATTCTAGCTGACATTCTCTAGTATGCCCCATTTCTTTTTTGCAGACTTGCGATTGCAGATCTGTACACGACTGTTACATTAGAATTGGCTCTTAGGACCAAGCCAGTAATTATCAGCTTTGTCATATATACCACAGACACAATCCCCTGCATTCCATCAATTATTACAGATTTATACAAAAGATTCATGTTCAGGATTTTTAAAGGAAGGTTTCCAATGCGTGTAATACATGTGTGGTATATTAGCATACCTCCTAACATTTTGGAGCCCGAAAACGGGACAAATAAGCTCCGCCCCTACTGTCATGCCGCACGGGGCAAACATTACCCCTAGCCTGTGTGTGTGTATGTCAGGGAATTAGACTGCAATGCAGCAGGCAGAGGTTGATGTAAAGCACTGTGTAAAACTGTAAAGAACCAGTTAATATAATGCACTGTTAGAAAAAAAACAAAAAACATATGCAAAATTAAAATACTGATAATACAGTCTGACTGCCAAGACATGTAAGACATCTATTAACGTTCTCTGTGAAAGCAGGACATTTGTAATGTAGATTTGAAAATAATAAAAATTCTACATGAAGGAGTTGCATTGGTTATTGGTTGTAACAAGTCCTGTTTTTGATATTTTTTAAGTAATTTATATTTTACTTTTTTCACACATTAAAATAGTAGTTTTATATTGCAGGAACAGATCTAATAGCAATAGCAGTATACAATGCATTAGTAGAGCACATTACACAAGGGACCAGAGCTTGTGTCAGGGCATAAGCACTGTTGAATTTGTTTTAACCCAATCACTATCCCCACCTGCTTCCCTATTGCAGCACAGGCCAGGTCCATCATCCTCCATGTTAATCTGCCTCCTATGGCCACTAAGCCGCGCCCCTTTTACGGCACCTGCGAAGCCACGCCCTTTTTTTTTACATTTTTAATTGGGGGTGTGTGTGTGTACGTGTGGGGGGGGGTTTGGTTCTGGACAATCAAACCCCCCCCCCTTTGTGTGCCAGTGATCTTTGGCAGCCTTCTGTATAATTGATCTTGCCTCCCGCGATAGGGTATCTGTGTAATTTCCCATGTGTCAGTAACAATTGCCCAGTATACTTCCCTGTAGCTAGTGATCTCAACCCATTCTGTCTTGACCACAGGTTAATGCATATGAGTATTACCTTCTCTGTTTCAAGGTCAGGATCCCAAGCTGTATTTAATTCCTTCCCTGTCCAGGTTTCTGTCCTGGCTTGTGACAGCGCAACAGGGATTATTCACTGCTGGATTTTTTTGGAAAGAGATTTATGTGCACTGAAGACTATTGGATTCTAAATTGCATTTGAATCTGAGACTTGTTGCACGCTAATTATACATCAATGGTATATTGAGTTGTGTAGGAAGACATTTATCAGGGAAGACAGGGTGACGCTGTGTCCCGTTTTTGTCTAATGTAACATGTAGTAATCTGTATTTGCATAACATGCTGTTTTTGAACTGGCTGGATGCAGGGTTGCCGACATTTTAAAGCTTCCCTCCAGGAGAACCTGGAGGAAAACCATAGATGACTGCAAGAGGCGGGCCTTAATGAAATGATTTATGCAAATTGTGTCATTAAGCCCCAGAGCTGTAACTAGAAATTTAAGCGCCAGGGGCAAAAAGGAAAAATGGTGCCCCCTGACCTTGAATTCCAAGCCAATTTAACCATAAATATTAACTGCCCTCTTAAGATTTGCGCCCTGTGTGGCTGCCCCTATCGTACACCCCTAGTTACGGCCCTGTTAAGCCCCACCCCCGCCAATCACTAATGCAGGCCCGGATTCACACCACTGGATGTATTGCACATACGTCCGTAATTTACCGATAATAGCTACCACGCATGCGTATTATCTATTTTACGTAATCTATGTTTCGTTACTTAGATTGTGTATATGCAGTCTTTAAGACCACATATACGAAATCTACGTAACGAAATGATACGTAGATTACGTAAAATAGTTACTATGCATGCGTAGTAGCTATTATCGGTAAGTTACGGACGAATGTGCAATACGTCCGGGGGTGTGAATCCGGGCCTCAATCTCTAGTTTTTCAGTGGATGGGTGGGGCTTGATGACATCATCGAGTCCCACCCTTCCCTTGTAACGCTAGGGATTTGCAATAGATAGTGAACGCTGGTCGGGGCTTGCGGTAGATTTACCAGCTCTCCCCGGATACCGGAAGAACCCAAATTTCAGGAGTCTCCCGGATAGTTCGTGAGAGTCGGCAACCCTGTTGGATGGCAGTTTTTAGACTAGGGCAAGATGGTAGCAATTAAACAAAAAAAGGCTCATTCTACAGCAGACACTAGCTGCCTAATGACTAATAGACAAGAGCAAGGTTGGCCAGCCCATGGCTCAAGTGTTGTGAAACTACAAGTCCCAGCATGCATCGTCAGCTATTTTTTATGCCTGTCCAGTTAGAGCATGCTGGGTGTTGTAGTTCCGCTACACCTGGGAAGCCACAGTTTGGTCAGGCCTTGTCTGTGATAAGGAGTATCAAAGTAATTCATAGATCGTCAAGTCAATGTCTCTTAATTATATACAGTTCAGGACACTTAATGTCTTCCCAAAAATGTTATTGAAGACATTTACCGGCTTTACGCAAGTGTTACAAGCTGTAACAAGGAAATCTGACAGCAACGCGGAAAGGAGCTGAGGATCTCGGGGTGATCATACAGGGGACCACTCATCATCCATAAAGAGATTTAAAGTCGAGGGGCCCGAGGGCAACAACATACTAGGGGTCCCCCTGCCATCTGGTGGCTGTGCAGGTTGGTTGCCGTTCTGTCTGTGAGTGTTGTTTATCCTCTAATCTGCTGTGAGACAACAGCTCTCATGAATGAGCGAGTCCTCTATAACTGCCTTACACCACTACTTCCTTGCAGCTTCAGCCATCCAGAGTGCAGCCCTGGGGCAAATGCCTTGGTTCATAGACCCTCAGAGCAGTAGTGCCCATATCATAGGCAAACAGAGAGGATGTCAAGTTTTCAGTAATCTCTCCTGTGTTAGTCACCTTGGACCGGATCCAGAATTCCAAAATATGGGTGTTTTTAACACTCTGCGTGTGGCTAATGGGCTTTATTCAGGCCTCTGTGCGTTTTCCGTGAACTCCCCTATCCCTCCCATCTCTAGAGCAGCTTGGTGGCTCAGCGAGTAGCACTTGTGCCTCTCAGCACTGAGGTTATGAGTTCGATTCGCACTGGTAGGCAAGTACCGGTATGTAGCTCCAATAGCGGCAGGGACTGACATGAATGTCAAAGCATTGCAGACAATAAATAAGCCTTAATATTAATAATGTGGATTTCTAACCGCACCTTAAGTGTTTTGGACGGTTTGCATGGAACGCTTAAACTCAGCCAAGACTGTAAAACTTACATTCCGTATTGTAACGTCATGCGCGCTATCCAAAAAAATGGTCCCACCTTGATGTTGTAGTGACAATCTGTCAGGACTGTGAACCGACCTCAAGGACTGTCTAGAGGAACACTGCTTTGATCATGAGCTGCGTTTTGCTCTATTTCGTGACCTCTTCCCCCATTAGGGGTATTTAATGTATGCCGTTTGCTGTAAGTTTCCCCGTCAGCCTGTGCAGAATAATCTATATCCCAATCAGACCAACAATGATGTAATAGGCCCTGTACATTCCGTATCCCTTCCCCGTCATCTGTTTTATTGTGAAAGACTAAAATAGACATTTGAAATGTACACGTCTTGACAAAGTACTGTACAGAGTGCCGGATTATACTAACTGTATATATCGTGTTACTATTATGGCAATTATTTTATACAGTACATGGAACTTACAAAACTTTACTGCCACACAAAAATGTAAGCTTTCCATTGCTGTACATTACTTGTTCCCCTGTATTAAAGGGGAATCCAGTCTGCTTAACTAGTAATTGTGTCCTTCCCTATGACCCCCTCCAGTGCTTGAGTGATTTTTTCCCTGCCTGCCAACCATTGTCCAAGCCGCAGTATACATATAGACCTGTATTCATACCTAAGAGTGAGTTAGGTATGGACAGATCCGCACCTAACTAACCTGTCCTGTCCCTAACCCACCCCCACCCCCTGTTTTTAGGTACCTTATGGCACTTACGAGTGCTACCTTATTTTACCATGCGTAGTTTCCTCCTTAAGAAGGAAACTACACAGACAATGGCTCCCTCCATCCTCCCCGGCTAATCTAAATCCCTCCCCCTCCCACTTCTGCCTAAACACATCCCCCGAGGTGGCATAACGCTGCCTCTTCCTAACTAAACTACTCCGTGCAGTCTTTAAAGTCCACACGGAGGCAATCTTTATACCTAACTGGTACGTAGCATGCTTAGTAGGTCATTTTGTAAATATATGCACCAAAGAAGTAGAATACGGGCAATAGACTTCAGTAAGAGGGGCCCTAGACAAAAAATTTACAATGGAACCCACCAGTAGCAGACCTACATTTTGGGGCCCTGAAGCTTGAACTGCTATGGAGGCCCCTTCACAACCAGCAACAATAGGGATACATCCAAAAAGGTTCAAAGGCCCAAATGGCGAAAAACGGGGTGGTGGGGTGGAATCCATGAAAATAGGCCAGACAGTGAGGCCATTCTCACCAGCAACAAGGTCTGGGTAACCGCTGTTATCTTCTTCAATGCACACTGGGACACTGGCAGATGACAGCAGTTTCCTATTCTGTGCCCAGCCATATCATAAGATCCATCCTCTGGTCGCAACTGTGTCTGTCAACAAGACCACTGATCAGGAGGGGGCTTCTGGGTACTCCCAGAAAACCCCCCCCCTGCATAGAGCATGTTCTAAGGTCAATATTAATCCATACAACCCATTAGCTTATGATTCTATCACTGAAATAACCTTATTTTAATAACACAAACTTAAAATAAACTTTGTTGTAAAATACATATGTTAAAAATAAAAATGGCAAAAAAAAAAAAAATTGCATCGGGTCCTCTCTGGGATTCTGGGTCCTGAATTTTAGATTCATTCGTTCATAGTAGATCTGCCACTGGGTCCTATAAACAAAACAATCTCCCATCTTTTGAGGTACTCACCCCTTCTGTGCTTTCTCATTTTCTCTCTCCTTCGTCTTCCTTTACACTGATTGGTTAATGGCAGCAATCAACCACTATAGGAGACTTCTCAGTGCACTGATTGGTGGATAACCAACGATTTTCACCAATCGGCATGCTAGGTTTCCTGTTCAAAGTCTGTGCGTCCACAGCACTTCGGTGACATGAAGGGCAGTTGGAAGGCGGGTTGTGGGTACAAAGACAAATAAAGGAAAGGGGGGCACTTAATCCTGGATGAACATGTGGGCCTACTTGCGTGAAGCTTTTGCACAAGACGCAACATCCCTTTGTCCAGCAATGTCCTGATGGAGTTCTGCGTTCTGTCAGATTTTTCCCAGACGCTGCTGCCTGGAGGGAGCTCTGGGTTAAGTGACTCAGACTGGGAGTTTTATTAGTCCTAGAGAGGCTTATGTCTAAAATGATTAAGCAAAGTGGAGTTAACATTAAAAGTGTAGCAGTCACCCAGTCTTCTGAGTGTAATGATAGGAGAGAGCTGTGTGTATTGTTCATGTTAGGACTCCCAGTGACAGGACTATATGTTTTCTCTGTATGTTTTCCATTTGTCCTGATTAATCTACTGCATAGTTGTTGACTTTTAATTTCTCCCCTCCGATAGATCTCGGAGGGAAGCGGAAAGTTACGGTTTGTGGGTGGGGCTTGATTATGCGATTTTATGAAGCCCCGCCCCATCTGGCAAAGGCATATGATTACGAGATGGGAGGGAACTTGAAGATGCAAATTCTGCCACCAAGCCCCGCCCATCCTTACGAATGCTAGGGCTCCAGCAGGAGAACAGGACAGCAGCAGATTTGCCGGCTCTTCCGCGATACCGAGAGCTATGCCTCAATTTCTGGAGTCTCCCGGATATTTCGGGAGAGCCGGCAACCATGGTTTTCTCTAAAATAATGTCCACTAAAATATATGGCCAACATGTCTTTACCCCCTCAGAAGCTCAATTTAATATATCCCTCTTCAATGGGGAGATAGTTGGAAAGGAGTTGACCAGCATTGCGCTTTTGTCGCAGTTGTTTCAGCAGGGGAGAAGGAGGCTGCAGTGTTACCTTACCAGTCACCCCGTGAATAAGTCAGCGGTTCCTCCTTCATGGTGCTCTGACCGCCAGGTCCCATATTCGATGTATAGCACCAGTGGCAGAACGTGACAGGCTCAGGTCCCGTATCAAGGAGGCCCAAGTCTGGATGGGTAGGACTGGGGGTGGAGCAGGATGGGAAAGGGGCGGGACCATCTGCGCTCCGACCCTCCTTGTATAAGTGCTGAACGCTGTTTATAAATACATTACGAGCAGCTCTGCTGTGGTCAGCACTCATACATGGAGGGCTGGCCTGCTTACAGTGCAGAGGGAGGGACTGCCATGGGCCCCTCCCTCTCCTCCGGGCCCTATAGCAGAACCACTCCTTTCTGCCCCTATAGTTAACCCCATGTATAGCACTTAGAATTATATAAAACCCAATGTCCTATAGAGTGTAAGCTTGAGAGCAGGGCTCCCTTACCTACCCAGTCTGTTATATTGTACATTACGCTACGTAATCTGATGGCGCTATATAAAAATACATTCTCCCCTCTCTCTAAAGCGGACAGATACACTTTTATAAATAACTACATTCCCATGTTTCTTCTCTGTGACAAAAAACAAACTCCTTATTAACAACCCAATTTCACAGTGCATAAAAGACTGCGGCTGGAGACAAGATGTGACTGGATGCATTACGACTCCTTTATTGTAAGCAATTATACGACCTGTCAAGGGCTGTTATTGTGCTACCAGCAAACCGCAGGGTGTCTGATTCCTCCTGCAAGAGATCCCCAAACCGAAACATTCCAAAGCTGTGCTTTGTGGACAATTATTCGCTGATATTTCACCAGCTCTTTTCTAGTCGTAATGGCTGTTTTTGAAGTATATTCACATTTGGGGAAAAGGAAGCAATGAATGGTTGGACATTACTGTCTGATTGCCTCTTGGGGGATGAAATGCCTTTCCCATTGACTGGTGTCCTTGTCCGTGTCTCTGGCCGGTGTGAGGCAGTCTGGCAATGGCCCTCGAAGAGTTCCAGAAGTATTAGATTATCAGCTCTTTGTGAAGGAGGGTTATTAAGTCGGTTCTTGTAATATGATTACTAATAACACACATGCTTCCCAGGGTAAGCAGACGTTACAGTAAAACCTTTTGTTACTGTCATCTTTTTATTCATTTGGTTTTTTTGCTGTCTTTTTTTTTTTTTTAATTGAATTTAAACTTGATTGTTGCTATATTGATTATTGGGTGTGGTCAATGATCTGAATGATGGTTGTTAACATGCTGGCACTAAAATGCTGTCCGCATTCACTGATCAGCTTTCTTCTCTCACTCTATCAGGCACACACGTCTGAAAGAATACTGTAATGCTGACTTGCACTTTGTTCGGCATTGCAGTAATCCTTACCCTAACCCTAGTTCCTAACCCTCATCACTAACCGAGAAAGCACAGCAGGCACAGGGGATAGTAAAATTCAGCACAGGAAAGGTAGCAAATGTCGGATAGACAAATTTAGAACTTTTTGCATTGTACCTGTGCCGAATTTCGAAATCCTATCCGCAGCAATACAGCCAATATTATGGTGTTGACTCGATCATTGTCGCAATACTGAGTGCTAGAAGGGCAACTGCATCCTGTGTAGTATAACTAGTGACAAAGGAAAGCTGTAGAGGATGCAAAACAGTCATTGTTTGCAACAACCCTATCCCATGTAACATCACTATTTAGTTACTTGTCCTGCGGCCCCTGGTGGGTTCTTCAGTGATGTCACAATACAGCCAATATTATAAAGCTGTAGAGGATGCAAAACAGTCATTGTTTGCAACAACCCTATCCCATGTAACATCACTATTTAGTTACTTGTCCTGCGGCCCCTAGTGGGTTCTTCAGTGATGTCACCGGTTGCAGACTGGTTTTCTTCAGCTCATGATTCGCACGAAACTCTTAAAACCAGCCCAAACTGTAAAATATACATGTAATGCTTGGAATCTGTCTTGTCCTTTATACATATTAATCAGGTAACTTCTACTGTGCCTCTATCGTTTCAACACCTATATCCTTAAAACTCCAGTGCCCATAATCCATGGTGTCTGTAATTGGGGATTTATAGAATGCTAATGTTTTATTCACAATACTCTTTTTATTCGCTTTTGCAGCAGCTGTCTGGCTCAGAGTGTTTGCTTTCTGTCAACTGGTATATGTAGTAAATTCTTTATTTATGAAAAACATGACATGAAACATCATAGTGAAATGTAACTTTTGCGGTGGTTGATACATCATATGGTTCTAGAATACTGAAAAATGATTAGAACAACATCAGTCATGTCTGTAAATACTCCAAAAAATATAACAAAGTAGGGCTAGATGAGGGGGAGATGAAAAGGAGGGGAGAAGGGAAGAGGAAGACAGAAGAGGCTGACCGTGAAAAGTTAGGCAGAGTTAGGAAGAACCAGCAACAACGCTCATGCTGCAAATGGGTATAGTGGACGAAAGACTCTCTCAGAGTGATATTGAAATCCTAGGGAGCTTCACGTAAAGAAGACAGATTGGGCGTAGGACTCACCAGATTGCTCATCACCGAGGAGTAGTCTGGAGTAAGCTGGAATTCCATCCAGGAATACCATGTGTCACGAAACTCTGGATATAGACCATCAGATGTCAAAATAAGGTCGTCCATTAGCATGTAATGGTCTATTTTTTTGAACCAATCCTGCAGAGTGGGGGGTGTGGAGGATTTCCACCTGAGGGGGACCACAGCCTTGGCAGCATTATTCATGTGCTTCAGAAGGGATTTCTTGTATACCTTAAAGGGAATGTTTGAGTGGGACAGGAGCCAGAACTCCGGGCCTTGGGGTATTGTTAGTTGAGTTACCTTACACGCTATTGCCTTGACTTCCCGCCAGTAATTAATTAGACCGGGGCAGTCCCACCATATGTGTATATATGTGCCCATATCAGATTGGCAGCGCCAACAGGTGTCCGGGTAAGTTGGGAGAAAGCGGTGGATCAAGGAGGGCACCCTATACCATCTAGATAATATTTTAAACTGAGTCTCTACTATAGAGAGACTTCGAGAGCATTTAGAGGTGACTAAGAAAATCTTACCCCAGTCTTCATCTGAAAGAGAATGGTTGAGGTCCCTGTTCCAGTGAGCCACATATCTAAGATCTGATGTAAAGAGACCTTCAACAATTTGTTTGTATATAACAGAGAGCAAACGCACCGGAGCAGATTCCATGGTGCAGAGATTTTCAAAAGGCGTCAAAGGACGACTCCACCTCGTGAGCGATCCTCCATGCATCATATAGTGTCTAACTCCCAAATATTTCCAGAAGTCCGTCTGCGGGAGGGAGAACTTATCTTGAGCCTCGTGGAAAGACAGAAGAGCCCCCCCACGCACCAGCCGTCGTGCCTGTAGACCATCCTCAGTGGGCCAGTGTTGAAAGTGTTTGGGTGTTAAGCCTGGGGGGAAATCTGTATTGTGTATTAGTGGGGTGAGAGGTGAGTGTGTAGAGGAGAGCTCCGCCTTCGTGCGGAGCTTTTTCCAACACGATAGTGTGGGTTCCATAGTGGGGTGATGGAGGTTCGGTAATGAGGGGAGCCACGGCAGGGACCGCAGCGGGGAGGGAGCTATCTCCGACTCTATGTCCCTCCATTGCTTCAGTGTTGCAGGTCTCGCCCACTCGACTACCCTGGTGAGTATGGAAGCCCAGTAGTATCCTTGCAAATAAGGGAGTTGGAGCCCACCCTTGATTATCCAGATGAGCATGATGTAATGCAGCTACGTTCCCAGCTGACCATGAAAAGTTAAGCAGAGTTAGGAAGAACCAGCAACAACGCCCATGCTGCAAGTGGGTATAGTGGACGAAAGACTCTCTCAGAGTGATATTGAAATCCTAGGGAGCTTCACGTAAAGAAGACAGATTGGGCGCAGGACTCACCAGATTGCTCATTACCGAGGAGTAGTCTGGAGTAAGCTGGAATTCCATCCAGGAATACCATGTGTCCCGAAACTCTGGATATAGACCATCAGATGTCAAAATAAGGTCGTCCATTAGCATGTAATGGTCTATTTTTTTGAACCAATCCTGCAGAGTGGGGGGTGTGGAGGATTTCCACCTGAGGGGGACCACAGCCTTGGCAGCGTTATTCATGTGCTTCAGAAGGGATTTCTTGTATACCTTAAAGGGAATGTTTGAGTGGGACAGGAGCCAGAATTACACGCTATTGTCTTGACTTCCCGCCAGTAATTAATTAGGCCAGGGCAGTCCCACCATATGTGTATGTATGTGCCTATATTGGACTGGCAGCGCCAACAGGTGTCCGGGTAAGTTGGGAGAAAGCGGTGGATCAAGGAGGGCACCCTATACCACCTAGATAATATCTTAAACTGAGTCTCTACTATAGAGAGACTTCGAGAACATTTAGAGGTGACTAAGAAAATCTTACCCCAGTCTTCATCTGAAAGAGAATGGTTGAGTTCCCTGTTCCAGTGAGCCACATATCTAAGATCTGATGTAAAGAGACCTTCAACAATTTGTTTGTATATAACAGAGAGCAAACGCACCGGAGCAGATTCCATGGTGCAGAGATTTTCAAAAGGCGTCAAAGGACGACTCCACCTCGTGAGCGATCCTCCATGCATCATATAGTGTCTAACTCCCAAATATTTCCAGAAGTCCGTCTGCGGGAGGGAGAACTTATCTTGAGCCTCGCGGAAAGACAGAAGAGCCCCCCCACGCACCAGCCGTCGAGCCTGTAGACCATCCTCAGTGGGCCAGTGTTGAAAGTGTTTGGGTGTTAAGCCTGGGGGGAAATCTGTATTGTGTATTAGTGGGGTGAGAGGTGAGTGTGTAGAGGAGAGCTCCGCCATCGTGCGGAGCTCTTTCCTCAACTGGTATATGTGAGTGTCTGGCTATCTCTATTCAGTATCCTCCAACTTTATTTGAAGAACGCTACTACACAGAATATTAGTGGCATGGTGTGATCTAGGCAGTTTGACAAGATAATTTTGTTGTGTGCTACAGTCTTCATATTTATATAGTTGGCAAATTCCTGTTTCATGATGCCTACACACTATTGCAATGTCTCCTGGCGACAGACCTAATGCTCCAGCTGCTGCCTATATCCCTGGGTTGATGACTCTCCCGGAATATACGGGAGACTTCTTTACATTCCGGCATTTCTCCCACAGAAGGCTTGAGGCCATGGTTTTCATGCAAACCACAGACTCAAGCCCTGCCTAGCAGCACTGCTATTTCTGGGGTTGCTGTGGACAGAGTGGCACTTGAAAATTGCATCATCAAGCCCCACCCCCGTCCCTAGTTATTCTAAGAAAAGGAGCATTAGTGATCACGAGGCGGGGCCTTTGCATACACTGCGTCTTCAAGCTCCACCCCCATGCAGTCATTTTATGGTTTTACTCGGGGAGATCCTGGAGGGAAGCAATGAAAAGTCAGCAACCTTGCTATATATCGTATTTTGCACAGATATTGCAGACCCTCCTCCAACATGGTCCATTCCATTAGGTACAGTAAACTCTGCACCTGAGCTTCCAACTGTCACTCACCCGGTGAAATCATTCAGATATTTAAAAAAAGGTCTCTTTAACAAATTAGGTTACCATAGTAACTGACAGTTGGAAACTGAGGAGCAGAGTATTTTGTACCAAATGGAATGGGTCATGTTGAAGGATATGATATTGCTCAATAAACAGGCTATCTAATGGCATCAGCCCAGCAATGGTGGGATTGTTCCTGCTTGTATACTTCCCTGTTCAATACCTTTTGGACCTACAATGCATTCAGATCCATAATCGTTTGGCTGAATCCAGACACCCAAGCTTGTCCTCTGCTTACAACTCCCTTCATGCCACTGACTTCCAATACCCATATTTAAACATAATTAAAGTTTGCTTTATCGGGGAATTCAATAAATGGTACAGCTCAAGTGTATTTAATATATGTAAAATCTTGAAAAAATATTCGTATGGTCAGGTACCGTATAATGGCAGATATAGCGTGCATAGAACAGCTGGATATATTCAGAATATAGCGGACATTCTCTAGTATGTAATGGGAAAGTGAGAGCTAGAATCTGATTGGCTGCTGTGGGCAACCTCTCCTTTTTTTCTTTTCCGCAGTTTATTAAATCTGGCCCTTAGTCTTTCTATACATGAACATAACAGAATACCACATTTGGCCAATGCAGGAGCCTCGTGGGTCTGGTTGATATGGAAGGCTTTTCAGATGTTTTTGTTTGCTTTGGGATTATTTTATTTCCCTTCTAAGATGTTCCTAATAGGTTACTTGACCTTGTGTAGTTTGCCGCTTCAGTGATCTGTCTTTTAACAGATTGCTTTGCAGCAATGAAGCGCCAACTGCCGTCTGTTTTTGGCAGTCTGCAGATATCCCGCGACAGCCCTATCTCTGAAGAGTCCAAATGCGTCAGTAAAGTTTTCTTGACCCTGAGCATCACCTTACCCTAACCAACCTTATCCCGAAGTCTAACCGTAACCAAACATCTTTGTCTCACAGTCTACCCTTAACCCTCCCCTTTCTGGAGCCTAACCCTAACCTTCTCTGTCCTGAAACCTATCCCTGTTCAGAATGGGTACCTTGTCAAAATAGGATCATTCGACATTTTGCCCGTTCCGGAACTGACATTTCCTGTATTTGATTGAGGAGTGCCAGGCAGTAAAAGAGATCTTGGCGTTAAGCTTTTAAAGACTTCAAAATGAACCCTTAGCATGGGCTTCAAGAGATTCCGTAAAGTATAAATTTTAGTTTTGAATGCAGTGAATTAAATTTCCAGCATAAATATCTAATCATTCTTCTGTCATCAGGAAAACATCTGTTCTTCTCTTGATACCAATCCTTCTGAAAAAATTTAAGAACTATAACCAACATGATTATAGTGTCTGGGCAGTGAGGTCATACCGTGCCATCTTGTAAGCATGACATTGGTCAAGGTCGGAGAGCAGTGCTGTCTGAATAGGACGTTGTCTTCCTATACTTTTGTTACATTCCAATCATCCATCCAAGAGTTGGCGAACAGTTCCCTGTGATTTAATGGACATGTAATGAATTCCAGAGCTAATATTTCAAGATCTTCATATTTCATAGGGAAATGTGCTTTACATCCGCATTTTGACCACGTGTAGACTGATTATTGATCCTCATCTGTAACATTTCTTAGAACAATTTCCTATATATATATATAGGATATATATACACACACAC
>WWET01002307.1:70219-80356 GCA_011038615.1 Limnodynastes dumerilii
TATACGCATCTAAGTGGCAGGTCGGAGCAGGTTACATCCCACTGAATAAACAGTCACTCCCCTTGCAAACAGTGGCCGGACCTAAAGTTAGACCTGCATTGACTTGCCCTATCTGGCCGCACTCACTTCCAACCTTATGTGTATTAGTTGCGTATATTTAGGGTCCTAAGTCTGTAAGCGCGCCCACTTTCCCTCATCTCAATGCCTCCTTCGGTTCGTAGATTTCCGCTGGACTTAGGATCGCAATTGTTCCCAACCGATTCACAAGTCCGACCTTAAGGCATTTCCGACCCTATCTTCAACTAAGACGGCGTTGCACTATTACTACGCATGCGCAGTTGATGCAAAATCGATCCGACCCTAAATATACGCACCTAACTATTGTTAATATCGGATCTCTGAATCAGGCCCTTAATTTCAAGCTCCTCCTTAAGTCTGGATCCAGTTTGATTAAATCAGCATGGCCTAGTACTGGCATTTATTATTTTTCAGGATGCACCTGCTTGAAAGCATAAAACCAAGCTTTGCAGTTGCTGTTGAGGAACTATAAGTACCAGCAGGCCCTGTGTACGATCGTTCAATATATCTAGGTCTTGGAGAAGTGTGAGACCATGTGACCCGCTCTTGTAGTGGTGTCAGCCTATGATCATGTGACCTAAACCAGGGCCAGATTAACAATAGGGTCCCAGGCCTCCATCTGAAAATAGGCCCCCCCACACACTGCAGATTTCCAGGCCTCCCACTGCAGTGCATAAGTATGACATCCTCCTCCAAAGCATAGTGTGGACCCTTGATCAATTTCAGCCCCAGGCCCACATGGCCGTCAATCTGGCCCTGACCTAAACACCTGCAGAATTGGCTCCTGTGTATGTGAATGATTTTAAATGGCATCTGCCTCTGAATGAGTGAAAAGAATAATAATCCCTGGCATTGTTCAGCACTCGCCTATGATCTTTCATCAGATTTTGTTCCAAGATTGTAAGGAAGTTATTAATGCCACAGAGATGAAAAGAAAAGCCTGTTTGCCGATTGTAACGTCGGAGGGATTTGCCGTTCACGATAACAAGTGAATTGTGTACACAGAGCTAAGGATCATTCAACAAAGGAAGCCTTTATCCTAGCATGGATTTCACATGTTTCAGCTCTGTATCATGCGTGTGCTTAGCATGTCAGGTTACATGCCTGTTAGCTATGAAACCGCTGCCTGCTAGTAATGTCTGGATACAGCAACTGGTGGCTCACGGGGTCATGTAAGGGCACTTTTTTTATTTGTTCAAATACGGGAATGTTTACTCACGTTTCTGAAGTCATGAAAGGACCCATTACTTTCGCTTTTGCTAATCACAATTTAATGAAGCGACAGCTGAAAAATTCATATTGCTCTTGCGCATAAACCGTAATTGCCAAATTCTTATTTCTTTAATTTTGCACTTTTGTTTTAAAAGTTCCTAGTGCTTTAAAAATGAGATTTTTAAACCCCCGGTTATTTTCTTCCATTGTGCATCTTACTTTTAAATGGCAGCGCACCTATAGTATACTGTTATAGGGCTTAATGCTGGCCACATATTAGAGCAATTATTGGCCCAATCAAAGTTATTGGTAGATTAGACCAATAATTGCCGTATTGCCGATAGATTATTAAAACGCCTGCGAAACGCTCCTCAAGCGCTTCAGTCTGATTATCTTATCGTTTAGAATTCTTGACTGATAATCAGATTTTTTTAATGGCAAAATGACGAGGATGTCATCATGAGACATTCGTGTTAAGAAAGTTTAGTGACTGCGCCTGGAGACAGGAAAGTTAACCCCCTGTTTACCCTAACCCCAGGGCTGTAAGCCCACCCTGAACAGGGACTAAAATGAAGGCATTTGTTATACTGATAAAAGGCTTATTTAACATTGATAATGTTGCTATGATATGTTCCTCCATAAAACTGTTCTTCATAGATGGACGTTCAATAGAAATGAGACATGTAATACACCAGCACAAGCATATGCGCTGTTTGGCTATTTGGAAATGTTAGTATTTTAGAACTTTAGAAAATAGAGAATAAATATAATTTTTATTGTTAACCTCCAACAGGAAGAGATTTGTTTTGCGTAAGTGCAGATGCGTTTTCAGCTAGGTCTCCAAGATCTCAGAGGGAAGAAATGCATATCAGTGTGGAGGCGGGTCCAATTATGTCATCAAATCCCGCCCTGTCCCTAGTAACACTAGGAATGGTAATGTTGATAGATGGGGGCAGGGCTTCAGAATGCAATTTACATTAAATCACGGCCTTAAGGCCATTGCAAGAGATTTGCCAACTCTCCCAGGATAGCGGGGAAAATGTTCGTAATTTCAGGAGTCTGCCATCACCCATCAAGACCTGCCGCCACGGTTATTCACAGCGTTGTGAAGCAGATGGGGCGTGGCTTAATGATTTTATATTTCATATACACAGCAGCACCGGGGAGGGGTTTAATTTTATTCATATACACAGCAGCACAAGGGAGGGGCTTAATTTTGTTCATGTACACAGCAACGCTGGGTAGAGGGAGGGGCTTGATGATTATAAAAGTCAGCTGTTTCAACCCTCTGTGCTCTCCTGGAGGGAACAAGTTAAAGTTTTGGCAAGTGCGGCTTTCAGTGAGTGAAGTGTAGATGTTAGTGAGTAATTGGTCACAGACAATTACCTTCACCTGATAGCTTATCCAAAACAAAGCAGTCTAATGTGTCTGAGAATTGTCTGCCTGCCATAGCAGTCATAGGGGCTGATCCAGAGATTGAGTAAGGGCAGAACAGGTGCCGTGTGCGCAACAGCAGAACTGCTACAACGTGAGGCCTGTAAATTGCATTTCTTAAGTTTGCATGCAGGAAAAATACTTTTGCACATAGACCCAAGGCCTTCTAATTAATCTGTATATTAGAGTTGAGATAGTAAACTTCACCCCTCAACTCTAATTATGTTTTCAGTTCAAATCTGCCTTTTATTCAGCGTGGTTTTTCTCAGGACTACACTTGATCCCGAGTTTGGGCTGTATTCACGCCGAAGAAGCTTTGGCTTTTTAAGTGCGTAGATTAACGAAATGACCTACTACGCCTGCCCAGTAGGTCATTTACACAATCTACGTACCAATTAGGTATGTAGATTGCCTACGTGTGGTCTTTTACAGACACATGGAGTTGTTTAGTTAGAAAGAGGCGGCGTGATGCCATCTCGGGGAGTGTTCAGGTAGAAGTGGGAGGGATTTAGATTAGTCGGGGAGAGGCATTCTCTGTGCGCAGTTTCCGCCTTAAGAAGGAAACTACGCACGGTAAGATAAGGCAGCCCTGTGGCACTCGTAAGTGCCATAAGGTACCTAAAAACGGGGTGGGTTAGGCGCAGGACGGGTAAGTTGTGGATCTGTCCGCACCCAACTCACTCTTAGGTGTGAATAAGGCCCTTTGGGCTGGATCCAGACCCAGTTAAGTGCTTGAACTTAGTTACTCCTGGGCTAAACCATGTTGATTTCAGGGGGAGACAAGGTAATTGTATTCTTTGCATGCAGGGAAATATCTTTGAATTGCTTACTGCACACAGACACTGACCAGCGTTACTATCACACTGTTATTTAGACTTGGGATAGGAAACATCACCTCTCAACTCTAACACTGTTAGCAACAGATGAAATATGATTCCTCTGCAATCACCATGGTTTAGCCCAGGGGTAACTAAGTTCAAGCACTTAACTAGGTCCAGCCCTTTGTGAGTAAAGCTCGTCACACACTAAAGTGATTATCAGTCTGGGCGGTGCTGATGGATTTCTGAAACCTCAGATAATCTTCCCAGAAAGATTAGGGTCCAATAATCTGATTGTTCAGAATTCCTGATCGATTATCACCACAAGGGGGCGATATTGTGTAGTGTTTGGCAAAGTCAGATTATCAGACCCTGAACCTCCACCTCCTGGCTGGAGTTTCCCCATCTGTCTCACTCCATAATGATTGGCAACTACAGCGGTAATACAGTAATAAAGCTCTGCATTCTGCAAGACATACAAAGCTTCCATTACTATATTACCGCTATACTTGCCAGTAATTATAGACGGGAAGCTTCCGCCAGGAGGTGGAGGTGCCACACATTGGCTGGTGTTTCTCTGCCAGCCAGCCAGCCAATGAACTAGCTGCATGGGTCTCCTGCCAGGACTGACAGGAGATCTGTGCAGCCAATCCGTTGCCAGGGCCTCCTGTCATTCTTGGCAGCCCCTCCCCCTTCCACATGGATCATCACTCATTAGCATGGGCAGGAAATTTGTCCCGTTTATCGGCTACTTCCTGCGTGAAGCGATAATTACTCTAGTGTGCGGCCCGCTTTAAGGCAAAACCAGAGCAGCGTCAGATATCAAGGAAAACGAGCGAGTGCTCTCTTCTTTTTTTTCATGGGGGTGATTGTATAGATTTTATTTTCACCCCTTTGTGTAATGTTAATTTTTATTTATTTATATATACGCTCTTACAGACAGATCAAGAGCTGCCATTGTGTTCTTGTCTAATTTGCACTTAAACTTTGCATAGGCTTTACAAGATGCAGAACACTCTTGTCTCCTTCTCCACTGCATCCACCACACTCCTGTCTCGTAAGCTCATTGTCTATTAGTCTCCTTTTTCTCTGCCAAAACTATATTTAGGGGTCAGGAACCTCCATGATGTCACATCCTGTCACACAAGTGTATACAACTGTGGTGGCCCTTGACACACACACACACACACACACACACACATTTAAACACTCGAGTTGTCGACACTCTTACAACACCCCTTCAGACTTTAGTTACTTTACGTCCTCTGTGGATGTCTCCCAGGAGCATCACTCAATCCTGTTGATCTTAAGTAAGTTATGTAAAATTCCCTCCGTCCTCTCGTCGGATGATACAATATTTCCAGTCCTGGACTAAGGTAAACTGTTTAAACAACAGAAAGCTGCTGGACTTATCCAGCACACATGGTTCAAGTTAATGATGTAGTATATTAAATACCAAGAAAAAAGAAAAAGCCAGCCAGAGGTGCAGCAATCAGTTACCATTGTTTTATCAGGATACTGACTTCTGCTGGAGCCATCGCAACAACACGGAGCGAACTTCAGCTACCGACATGACTTACAGGGTTTACACGCTTATAGAGGAGATGAAGGCAGTCATTTGTTGAGTTCCCTTTTTCCCTTGGTGCATTTAAAAATGTAAAAGCCGTCCTGGATCTGGGTAACGTTCAATAGTTTTCAAGGCGGCAGCTTTACAATCCACGGACCTTGGTTGTGTACCTTGGACTGATTCTAAGATCGGATTTTGCTTTTGTTCTGCTCTCTGAACACAGCATGAGAAGAGCTCCTCTGCAGGCCTAGTCAGCCTGTGTCTCTCCAGGTGTTATGAAACTACATGACCCAGCATGCTTTGTCAGGTATTGGCTATGCCTATGCAGTTAAAGCATACATACATATATATATTTATATACCGGTTGCAGTCCCCTGTTAGAAAGTCTGATTTATAAAATAGGGACATCCGAAAGTTCCTTTTCGGATGTCCCTATTTCTAATACCCCTTTAGTTTAGAAAACATTTTTCAGAATGGGTGAGTATGCCGATCCGCACACTCACTCATTCCGTTTCGGTAATGCCGCCGCTACCGCAGGACCCGCACCACGGGAAAGGTGAGTAACCTCTCCAGGGTTAGGGTCAGGCTGCAGGGAAGGGAGGGTTAGGGTCAGGCTGCAGGGAAGGGAGGGTTAGGGTCAGGCTGCAGGGGAGGGAGGGTTAGGGTTAGAATTAGGGAAACAGTCAGGGTAGTTTTTTGCCTTGCCTTTCGGAGCACAGAAAGTTTGGTGCTCTGTGGATTGATTGCTCTGTCTCCATTGAGGCATATGCAATTGAAATCCCAGCCAGTTCGAAACTGACTGGGAGTAAACGGCCTTATCGAAATAGGGTCGTTCTAAGCGGGGACCCACACCCTTTATATACATATATACACGCCGTATCCTGAATCTTTTACTATTTTTGTCTTCCTTATGAAACCTGTAAAAACATCTCAGAAACTAATTGTTCTGTGGTATATAATAAATCACATAACGTTCGCAGGTTATTGTGACTTAACCTCTGCAGCATCAATCGCTGCAGTTTCTCTGCTACATTGCTAATAATCACAAGGACAACGTCTCACGTACGTTTATAAGTGAGAGTGAATAATTACACCAAACTCCTTCTATAAAAGGGAGACTGGATTAGTCGGTAAATGGTTAATGTTCACAGAGCGAGCTGCAGAAATATGCCTGAGTTACAGGGATGGAGTCTTGACAGATATGACAGCTCGCTTGCACTCTGTTAACCAATGCCAGTAATAACAACTAGAGGACCAGCTACAAGAGAAGCCTGTCCCCCCTGGGGGCGTCAGCACGCCAGCGAGGCAGCAGCTGGGTGGCACCGTCCGTATCAGTGATATCTGCCATAGAATAGATTTGGGCGGGTTCCGATCTGCACTTCTGTCCCCGTGTGCGGATTAACCTGAGCCTGGGGTGGAATTACAGAAGTCTATTTGATCTGTGCCTGAGGAGCGTGCTCAGGTTCTTGGCCAGGGACCAAGCTGGTGTGGATATAAGCAACGTGATCTCTTCCAAGTCTGTGTCTGTGTACGAGTGTGTATCGGTTTCTTAATATCACTGGAGGGAAGATAATTTGAAACGTACATAGTGTTTTCAGCAAGACCGCTGAGATGTCCTGATCAAAGCCACATCCTACACTGCCATGCAATTACACACAGACGGCCTTTTTATAGAGGAAATGTGAAAAAAAAAAAAAGGACATGGATCTTGGCTTGGAGTATCCAGGCCCACCTAAAGATCTAAGCCCATCAATGTCCCCCCTCTTTTTTTTTTTTTTTTTTTTATTATTTTTTTTTATTATTATTATTTTTTTTTTATACACCTTATAGCAGACATAGGCAACCTTTGACACTTCAGATGTTATGAAACTGCAACTCACAGAATGGTTTAACAGCATAGGTATACCTAATACCTAGTAAAGCATGATGGAACTTGTAGTTTCACATCACCTGGAGTGCTGCTGCTTTCTGGCACACAGAACAGGTCTGGCTTTCCAGGTGTATCAATCCCATCATACTTTGTCAGGTATTGCCTGTACCTATGCAGTTAAAGCATTCTGGGACTCGTAGTTTCACAACCCCTGGAGAATCACGTGTTGGCCATGACTGATACAGTGTATATGTATTACTGTAAACATGAAGGGGGAATACTGGCAAGGCTGGATTAGATGTTTTATTTTTCTTGTGGCCCACACAATCTTCGACTTTGATTGTTTGGCCCAGTTGGGGTTTTGAGTTTGAAATAGCTGATTTTAAGGTAAAGTCCTGTGTTCGGAGTTGACTCAGACGACGATCCTCCTTCTGAGCTCCGTAGTCCTGACCACAGCAGTAGCAGACTTTTGGTTCTCTTCCAATGACAGTCAGGACTACCATAGCAGGGACTCCCCTGTGCTTGCAGCCTTTTGCTGCCTGCTACTGCTTGTGTCCTAAGCTCTGTTGTTGCTTGTATTAATCCTGCAATGTCTGTGTCTGTGTGTAGACATTGCAGAGCCCAGCAAGTTGTGCACACTGTAGGCCGTTCAGTGCATGGTTTTGCTCAATCTTACATTTGCACATGTTTTGCCCTCAACAATGGATGAACCATTTAATGTCTGGGGCAGGGACCAGTGTATCACTCAGCAGATTACTCCATTTGCTGGCCAGATGACTGTGTCTAGGTAACAGGTGATTGGAATATAATATTTTTGGCTCTGCTTTGCCAAAGGAACTCATCTTGCATTTGCTAACCATTGATTAAAGTTCAGCCTAATTCCAAATTATTTTAGTGTCAAATAGGTCTTGTGATATTTACATTGTAGTTCGTTTTCTTCTGTTTTTTATGTTGTGTCCCGTATGCATAGCCAAATGTACATATCTACAGTTACAAAACAAACTAGTACTATTACAGCTTGGCCCCATGCCATAAAAGAAGTCTGATCAGTGCTTCTCCCTTCCCAGTCTCTAGGGTTTTCCCATCTGTGTCTCGGGATTAGCAAGCTTATGGATGTATACTAAAGAAGCCCATAGCATGTTGAGGCTTTGCAGCTACAGTCAAGTACGGATTTGACTTAATTGTGTAAATTAACATACTATGCCAAGGAGACGAAAAAATATTTTTTCCCTCCTCCTTCTCCTTTGAATGTGGACATCTGATATTTCTATATTCCAGATTTTTATTTCTAAACTACAAAAAAATAATTTCCATTAAAATTTGACCACTGATTAAATCGATGTCTCCAAAGAATTTAATACATAATTGCCAACACTCACTGCCTATTAGGGAGACTCCCTGAAGAGTGAGTGATCTCCCGGACTCCCTGAAGTGTTGGGCAATCTCCCTGATGCTGATTTAGTTCCAGAAGTTAATGCAGTTTGATGACAGAATTCAGAATTTGTCTCCTATTTCCCCGCAGTGAGGCCTATGGAGGCAGCCTTTTTCATGGAGGCCAAGATGTAATCAAAGACTGGCCGTTATCTAAGACAAAATGACAAAATGACTTTGGAAATGGAGACAGAAATGAAAAATACACTTTGGTCTCTTGTTAATCAGCTGCAGTGTCACCTACTTTTAGCTCATATATAAGGATGTAGAAGTCATCCTATCTCCTATTCACAGTCTTCACAATAATACTGAAAGTGTTTATTCACTGACCATTTTATAATCTGTAAATACTGATGCCACCATTTTTATTGAGAAATAGTTTTCCTGGCAGCGCTAGACACACCATGGGTGGTGCTAAACACAGGACACATCCCTTTAGTGGTAATTGACACGCCCCTTTGGTGCAGCACCTTAATAGTGCTCAATTTTCCTGATATTTGTAAAAGTTAGCAACCATGATATGACATTCACTAACCCTTATACATCAGAAAAGAGATATTCATTGATATTTATTTACTGATAGAATGATTTGCTTTCTATATATAGACACCAATTTCCCTATTTTAGATTTTAAGTAAGTGGAGCTACAGCAAAGGTCCTGCCAGATGACGTCTACAGTATATTTCTAGAAACCTTCACGGCACAATGGCAGTAAAGGGGTGATTTTTTTTTTTTTCTTTTTTTTTTTTCTTGGACCCGGATCCACAAATTGCTTGCTACAGCCTATCCTTACAGGTGAAACTCGAAAAATTTGAATATCGTGCAAATGTTCATTTATTTCAGTAATTCAGCTTAAAAGGTGAAACTAATATATTATATAGACTCATGACCGGATCCAGATTTAATACCATCAGGTGATTTACGCACACAAGGTGCGTAAATTCCCTGACAACTGGAGGGCGCATGCGCCCTCCAGATGTTACGCTACGATTACTATAGTAATCCTAGCATTGCAGCAATTGGACGGAACTTTGTTCCGTCTGAGACTATTTCCAAGGATATGGGCTGTGCTTCCCTTCCGCCCGCTAAAGCGAGTGGGGGGGAAGCATGTAAAGTGTACAGTGTGGGAGGGGGCTCCCACACTGTAGCAGATCAGTGGTCGTACGGACCGCTGATCCGCACACCGCTGTTAAGTCAGGCTTATGGCAGCGTAAGCTGCCATAAAGCCCGCACGACAGAGGGGAGTGACAGGGGGTGTTCACTCCCCTCTGTCTCACGTAATTTCAGACCCCTGCGTGCACGGAAAGCATGCGGGGGTCTGAATCCGGTCCTTTGTTTTAATTTTGTTGATTATGGCTTACAGCTTATGAAACCCCAAAATTTAAATCTCACAAAATTAGAATGTGAAAAGGTTCAATATTGTAGGCTCAAAGTGTCACACTCTAATCAGCAAATTAATTCCAAACACCTGCA
Source organism: Limnodynastes dumerilii (assembly GCA_011038615.1). Lineage (NCBI taxonomy): Eukaryota > Metazoa > Chordata > Amphibia > Anura > Limnodynastidae > Limnodynastes > Limnodynastes dumerilii. The sequence continues at coordinate 80,103 of WWET01002307.1, forward strand.
AAGTGTTCCTGAGCCTTTAAATGGTCTCTCAGTCTGGATCAGTAGAATATACAATCATGGTGAAGACTGCTGACCTGACAGTTGTGCAGAAAACCATGTAATGAAACCTTTGCATGTAATGAGTCTATATACCGTATTTCCCCATGTATAAGACGCACCTTTTTTTAGACCAAAAATAGGTCTAAAAACCAGGTGCGTCTTATACAGGGGATGTAAGGCTGAACTTACCTTTTCAGTCCCTCCAGCGGTCCCTC
>WWET01002307.1:104680-117447 GCA_011038615.1 Limnodynastes dumerilii
GGGGGGGGGGGGGAGCAGCAGTTACGCTGTGGATTGGTTGCTATGGGCAACATCTCCACTTCTCCAAACCCGCAGCTTAGTAAATCTGGCAGCAGAACTGTTTGGTTTTCTGCTATGCTTGATACATAAGGTGCGAAGATCCATTTTAAACAGTTAAAAATGCGTCTAAGTACTTTGTTATAGAGTGCCCAAACTTACACCGACTTTGCCAATATGGTGGCACGGGAAAACAGGCTGAATACACAGCTGCTAAATTGGGTCATAAAGCTTAAATTACAAAGCAGGGCACCCTCATTTACATGTTCAGTAATCTGAGTACCCCAAATACAATTATACAAATGATTATCAGGCTTCTTTTGCCTTATATCACTGCCAATATCAGCAGCATATCTTAGCAGCTTAGCAATTCTCCACAGGAGCTTTAGGAAAGGGTTTTTCCATACCATACTAAGCAGTAGCAGTAAATAGACAGCATGCAGTTGAATAAACAAAATGGAATGCTACAGAATTTGCTGTACAAATGTACTTGGACAGTGTTAAAGAGACCTCTAGTGGCTGTATTTATGTATTACAGTCACTTAAAGCTCTTTATGCAGCAGTAAAATGCCTCTGCATAGAACAAATACTATGGGCCAGATTTACTAAGTTGCGGGTTTGGAAAAGTGGCGATGTTGCCCATAGAAACGAATCAGATTTTAGCTGACATTCTCTAGAATGTAATAGTTAAATGAGATATAGAATCTGATTGGTTGCTATGGGCAACATCTCCACTTTTCCAAACACACAGCTTAGTAAATCTGGCCCTACATTGCACTAATACAATCACCTGGTACAAAATAAACAAATAAGAACATGAAAAAAATTGAGATTCTATGTGACTATCTATACATGGCACGGTTTAAAATGCTGCTACTTCTCTATCATTACATAACACACTTCGACTTTGCAAAACATTGTTTATTGCATCTGTACATAGTTTTAAACTGTCCTTACAAGAGCTTTGCAGGCTTCTAGATTCTCAGAACATGGTACAGGACTGATGGAAGGAAGCAGGGGTGTAACTGTGCAATTACAGGGCTTGCAAGGAGTGTGGCTCCTGAAAGGGAGAGGGGCCCATGGTAGTCACTCCTGCTTAGCTGTAAGCAAGCTGCCAGCGCTCAGCACTCCAAGTGCCGTTTTAAGCTGTCAGCCTCTGACAGCTTCTACCAGGCAGAGGGCCCAACCAGCTCTGTCAATACGCTAACTCTGTAGGTTTGTGTGTAAAAATAAATAAAAGGTATATATGAAATAAATAGATGCAGTAAATAAATACATAAAATGTAGATACAATGTGATGTGCAAACAAGAAACCACAGAGGGATGGATTGATTTTGGTGCACACCCATACACATTAATAAGTGCAGTAATCGATAAGGTCATTTATATCAAGTGCTCACAATTGTCTGCGCTTGTTAAGGAATTTAAATATAGTGGAAATAAGAATTAAAAACGTTCTACATTTCCACTAAAGGACATTCTAGGATTACCACTTATGTCAGACACGAAATATAAATATACAAGTTCCAGAATTATAATCTCAAGAAATTTAAAGCGTAACTTTTAATTAACAAAAAAAGAATACACAATGGTTTAGAACAAGGCGAAATATAGGCTCTGCATGGACCACAATGAAATAATAAACAAATAATCTTATCAGCTTTAGAATGGTTAGACAGCAGACACTGTGCACCATGCATGATATTTTGAATAAATTGTACATGGAGCCACAAGGAAAAAGGAGCAACACATAGCAACAACTTCTGTGAAGTAATAAACAGCAATTAGCATGCAATTTTGTATCAAGTCAAAAGTATGTTGCTAAATAAACTTCTGATGTACCTTCAAACCTTGTAAATCAGTGTCTGCAGTGAAAGGGGGGTATCAATAATGGATATAGTGATATTAGTAGTATAGCATACATTCCCTAAATCCAAGTAATGATGTTGCCTGTAAGCCAAGGCTATGATTAACCTCCTGTTGTCCAGAGATAGAAAAGAGGCTCCCTAATATAATAGCCCGGGTCCCGCTATCCCTATAATAGTGATTGCCGCCTTACGGCGGAACTTCTTCTCTAGTGAGAGGTTATCTTGTCCTATCCTAGCTACGTGCCCGTATAAACAACTATAGAGAGGATTGGAATGTAATGAGGCCATAAAAGAGCAGCACAATGTGATGTAATCTGCACGGGGTATTCTATAATGGTTTATTTAGAGCCGTTAGAAGTCTTTCCAGTGTGTGCAAACCATTCATACTGTGCACCTGTAATCACACTTCCTGGCTGATATGCCAGAAGAGTAAACGAGAAATAGAATATAGTGTGGTTAAAATAACATTTATTGTACACACTTAAAATCACAGGTAAACAGATAACACAAGATCAATTAAAAGATCAAGGCTCAAGAATACTGGAGGGTAACCGTTTCTGGTTGCAATCTCCGCTAAGAAAATGTGATTATTTCGAATACTTAACTTTTTCTACTTTTTTTAATGAATGGGTGAATATGTTATTCGGCATACTTCTGCCATTCACTTTCGCAATCCGCAATATCCCTCCGCCGTGCCTCCACCACTGCTCGCTGGACCAGGGACAGGTGAGTAAATTATCTGTGTGGGGTAGGGAGGGTTAGGGTCAGGCTGCAGGAGAGGGAGGGTTAGGGTCAGCCTGCGGGAGATGGAGGGTTAGGGTCAGGCTGCGGGAGAAGGAGGGTTAGGGTCAGGCTGCAGGAGAGGGAGGGTTAGGGTCAGGCTGCAATTGAGGGAGGGTTAAGGTCAGGCTGCCAGGAAGGAAGGGTTAGGGTTGCCAGGAAGGAAGGGTTAGGGTTAGGGTAGTAAGAGGGGAGGGTTAGGCTAAGAATTAGGGAATGGACTGGGGGATTATTTTTTAATAACTTTTCGGAGCACCGAAAGGTCGGTGCTCTGAAAAGTGATGCAGGGAACGTCAGGCTGTCGGATATCAACTGGAACACCTCTAGACAGCTTTTTTTTATGAATAGGTGTGTATGCCATTTGGCATTCTCACCCATTCACATTCGGAAACCGCAGATCACTCTGCCGCACGTCCACCACCACTATCGCCGGAGGTGAGTAAACTCTTTCTGTGGGGTTAGGGTCAGGCTGCAAGGAAGGGACAATTAGGATCAGGCAGCAGGGGAGTGAGGGTTAGGGTCAGGCTACCAGGAAGGAGGGTTAGGGTTAGGGTAGTGAGAGGGGAGAGTTAGGTGAATTACTGGGGGACTTTTTTTTTTAAACACTTTTCGGAGCATTGAAAGCTCGGTGCTCTGTCGATCAATTGTGATGCCACCTCGAGGCATATGCAATCGAAATCGCAGCCAGTTCGCAACTGGCTGGGAGGAATTGGCTTTTTCGACAATAGAACTTTCGGACCGGAGCCAAACCAAAGCTGCTAGAACAGGTAGGAGAGCAGGACAGACTGACAATTACATAGGGTGTGAAGTAGACACGCCCCTTTGGTGCTGCAAGATACCTGTTAGAGGCCCTTTTCAACTGTTGTGGAACTACATCTCCAACAGTGAGGAGCACTTAGCGTCGTGGAACCAAAAGTCCCAGTACAGATGGAGAGCCCCTAGAAGAGACCATGTTCAGTTGTGGTGGGACTACAAGTCCCAGCAGAAGCAGAAGGCTCCTAGAACATACCCTCTTTGGCTGTGGTGGAACTACAAGTCCCTGCAGAAACCCTTAGGGAGCTAACCTCTTCTTTAGCTGTGTTGTAACTACAAGTCCCAACAGTAATAATTGGGAAGCTCATTGCTGAGGCATTCTGCAGCTGTGATGGAACTATAAGTCCCAGCAGTACAGTTGGAGAGCACTTGGTAGAAGCCCTCCCCCCCAGCTGCTGTGAAACTACAAGTCCCATCAGTGAGTAGAACACTCTGATACAGTTGCTGTGTAAGGCATAATCCTGTGCAGGAGGCGTGGTCAATCACCATGACAACAGTAGAACACAACATACAACAATGCAGCTCTATGCTCAGACACTGCAGCCTCCTGGCCCCAGATTTCCATCTCTCTCTCTAGATCTGTGCAGTCATTTGTTTTATCTCCATTATAATGGGGGTGGAAAGGAGACAAGACTGGCATCTGACTAGTACTGGCGTTGGGCATGACTTCAGAGCTTCACTGTCATTTCCCCCTGCACACATCAAGGTAGTGTAAATGAATAATGTATTTACTATCCCTATGAACATGAAAATGATATCTGGTATCAGAGCTCACTCTATGCTCATGTTTAGTATTATTCTCATGAAAAATCAGGTTCAATACCAGACTCTGCAATTAAATGATATATCCTTTCACCCCAGATCGGTTGCTTCTAAATGGCGTCATCAATTGTAAGTTACATGATAATATCCATATGACTTACAGCAGGGAACCTCCATAATTATTATACTGGTAACCGCTTTGTATTACAGCTGTTTTTATCAAGAACCCCTAGTGTAATGTGTGTATTTGTATATACTATATGAACACTGGCATAAATATGGTAAGTTTCAGTAGGTAATTAAATATAGCAAATTCAGTATTTTGAGTGGGAAATATTTCCACAATCTCATAGGAGAACTAAAGATAATGATATTCACAGTATATAAAGAGCATTATAAACAGACACAGATATATTTATATTTATGTTATTATATTTATATTGTATTTTATTATGTACTATTATTATTATTGTTTATTTATAAAACACCACTATGCAGTCTATCCCTACCCTGTATGTCTATACTGTATTTTGTTGCTGTGTTTTGTATGGCGCTGCAGACACCTTGTGGCACCTTATAAATAAATAATAATTTATTCTGTGCCAGAGGGCTGACCAAATGGGGTGTGAGTTGGCCCTTCCCCTAACCCTAAGACTCCCCTTCCTGCAGCCTAACCCTAAGATTCCCCTCCCCACAGGCTGACCTTAATACTACCTCCCCTCAGCCTAACCCTAAGACTCCCTTCCCCACAGCCTGACCCTAAGACTCTCCTCCACGCAGCCTGACCCTAAGACTCCCTTCCCCACAGCTTAACCCTAAGACTCCCCTCCCCGCAGCCTAACCCTAAAACTCCCAGTAGCATCTCATGTAATACTTACCTGTCCGGTGAGTTTTGCGGCATCTCTCTCCCCCGGAGCTCTCCTGCGGCGGCGGTTTCCAAACAATAAATGGGTAAGTATGACAAGAAAAAAAAATTTGCCACACTTACCCATTCATTAGTCAAAATTTCTAAGAAGTACCATTTCGTCTGTCTGTATTTCTAAAATGGCGTTTTCAAGGTGGCGAATGCATTCCGACCACACACATGGGGTGATGGCGTGATATTCTGAACCATTGTCATTCTAACCATTCTTTAACCTTGTAGCAGTAAATCCTTCACCTAAATCTGATACCTACTTAACAGTTTCACGGCTCTATACCTTAAAAATACAGGCCCGTATTCAGAGTACTGGACAGATAATGTATACCACCGGTGTTTAGCGATTTTTACTACTGCGCATGCGCTACTAATCTACTAAGAAAAAGATACGTAGATTACGCAAAAAAATTACTACGCATGCACAGTAGTAAACATCGCTAAACACCTATCGTAGGGGTATGGATTTGCACTGCGCATGCTCAGAAATAAAGTTTGCACAATCGCACCTGATTCAGACCCAAACACAACTTAAGCTGCGGCGGTTGCGTCCAGATTGGCGTCTTATAGCAGCGAAGCGGTGGAGGCACGTAGTCAATGTACAGTAACAGTGTGTCCAAGCAACTGCACCCCATCCAGAGCCAAACACAGATGGAAATAAACATTTGCACCAGCCCCGCACAACGCACTACCCTGTTCCATACCCTCCAACATGACCCATTTCATTAGGTACAAAATACTCTGTTTCTCAGTTTCCAACTGTAAGTTACTATGGCAACCACCTTTGTTGAAGAGGCAAATAGTTTTTTAAATATGAGTTAATTCATTTAAACCAGGTGAGTGACAGTTGGAAGCTCAGGAGCGGATTACAGTGGATGTACCTAATGGAATGAGTCAAGTTGGACGGTCTGCTGTTCTTGCGCAACTTTTATGGTCATGTAGCGGCATTGCCCTACTTACATAGTCATCCAGAGGTACTGCTGTGTGTGCCTATAGATCGCATGTGGGATCAGCGCCAATGTCTGTGTTTGGCTTTATTGATCATTGCTATTGAGCATTGTTCATTGTACTGACATTATTTCTGTGTATACTTTTCCAGTCATCACTCTCCAAGCCTTTGCCTCCAGTACTGCAGCAGACGAGCGAGGTCACACCCTACGATGAGCTGATCAATCCATATGAGACAACCACAGGGAGAGCACATGACAGGAAGTACCCAGGGGGTGCCCTGTCTCAGCCCAGCTATCCTCTGCCTCCTCCTCTTTGGAAGGTCCATTATAATAAAGATTTGTGGGACAAGGTGAGAGAAGGACATCACTTCATAAACTAGCAGTCCAGGTGCCGTGAGTCCCAGCATGCTCTGCCAGGTATCAGGTATGCCTATGCAGTTTAAGCATGCTGGGACTCGTAGTTTTGCAACACCTGGAAAGCCACAACATGGCCAGATCTGCCATAAGTAATATGTAATATGGCTTTTGGGTTTTGGGCAGGCATAGGCAATCTGCAGCACTCATGATGCTGTGAAGCTACAATTCTCATGATGCTTTGCCAGGTCAGCTATGCCTATGCTGTTGGAGAATACTGGAAGTTGTATTTCCATTCCTGGGGTGTCAGAGGTTGCCTACACCTGGTATAGGGTCTGGCATTGTCATGCTAGATCGAAAGGGTGACTGTGGTCAAAAGTAAATAATATAGTTACCTAACCCTGTGATCACTACTGAGCCACCAATTAGTTGGCGCTGCTACAGATTCATAAGAGACCAAATTGTCCTTTACAGTCATGTTTTCTTGATCTACACAAAAATGGCCACCACCATAGGCTCAATGCTTGGAATAAGTACGCAGTATTAGGGCTTTCAAGCGATTGGACCACATAGGCAGTGTGGTTTTATGCAGATGTTGTGGGCAGGGCTTATTTTGTGCTTGGAAATATGTACAGAGAGCAATGGTTGTCGAAGAGACTTTGGAAGGTATATTCTGTATACCACAATGTGTTTTTTTTATGACCATCATCACAATGGTTAATCTAGTTTTATAATATATCATGCAGTTAAAACTCAGAGAATGGAGGACCCCATTGGATCCAAAATACCAGAGCAGTGAGATGAAATCCGAATTCCTGGGACTTCCAGCTAAGCCCACTAACAGCACCTTCCATGCAGGACCACAGCCCTTTTCGCTGGAGAACCACCTCAACAAGGGACCATCACAGGTGAGAGCTCCACCTGCAGGCGGTACAGATACACCACAGAGAGAACGTTCTTCTGAGCTAGGATGACCATAAATTACTGTGAGCAGGAGGACCTATGAGATATGTAGAAGAATAAGTCATCTTACATCTACCAGCATTCACTTCCAGACTCTGCAATGCAGGGTTTTAGTACCCTGACAGCAGGTTGCGCTTTTTAAGGGTGTAAAATTCCATAGAGTATTACATTTATGTGGCATGGGTGGATGACCTATGAGGAAGAGGGTAGAAAAATAAAGCCCTGTATTTAGGAAGGGTTGCAGGAGCACAAAGTTATCTGATGGTTGAAGCTCCCAAGAGTTTCTTTAAGAATTTAGTAGTTGGGGCTGTTTTCCTCATGCTGTGTGCGTAAAACATCCACAACTTTCACGTGTGTATTTGCACGCCACGGTACGGTGACGGAGCGGTATGTTTAAAGCATGTTTGCATGTTCTGTATAATATCCGTTGAGATGTTTGCATGTCACAAAATGATCATTAACATGTTGGTGTTTAGTCAATAGTGGCAACAACAGAGAACAAGGCCGTTTCCGGAGACCTGTTCTATATAAGAGACAAGGGGGTACTGAGCTTGAATGACATATACGCGTCTACTACGGCGCGGGACTTCCGTGCATTTACAGCGTGAGTATAGCCGCCATTTCTACCTCTAAGTCGTTATAAATATGCTTGTCATTAGCTTGTGAAAGTGATCCGGTCATCTTGGTGTAGAACAGGGGATTGGCCAAGGTTAGGGTTTAGGAGGCCCTCAGGGTCGGTCACGTTTGGTTGCCTTGGGCAAGGAGCGGAAGGTAACGGCCTCGGGGCACCATAGCAAGGAGGTGGGACTTGAGTTTGGGTGGGAAGGAGTAGGCCGCTACCTGACAGAAGCTTAAAACAGCACTCAGCAATCCATGAGCTACATACATACATACACTCATGCATTGAGTGCCGAGCGCTGTTTTGAGCTGTTAGCCTCTGACAGCTTGCTTATACCCCTTTTACATCACATCACCTCTGAAAAACCTGGGATTTTTTACCGTTTTTTTTTTTTTTTAAACTGTGTTATAATTCCACAAAAACTCAGGAAATTCCAAGGTCTGATCTTTTCACGTGCCATGAATTTCCTGGGACTACCCTAGCAAGCAACTGTCAATCAGTCTAAAGTGGAGCTCTTATTGGCTGAAAAAAAAATGAGGGGCATTTTTTTTTAGTACATGCATGTCTCCTTTCTGGTCCGCTCACAGGTCGACCAGAAAGGTGACATACATGTACTAAATTCATAGTGGCTAATAGTGGAATTGCAGCAGATGGGTCAGAAAGGAGACCTATAAGTACTTAAAAATGCAGCCTGTCTCCTTTTCCTCCGTGCGGCTCCTGGCTACAGATTTGTTTACTATTACCATAGCCCTAGTAAAGATATCCATCCAATCAGGTGTCTTTGTGAAGGTCCAGGGTTGAAAAACAACCCACATTGCCACCCTACTCGTGTGCCCGGGAAAACCCCTTCTTTTTTCCCTGGGTCTGAATCCTGGGTCATTAGACCTGGGTAGTTGAAAAAGGGATGTTTCACATCACCACCAAATACCCAGGTTTTTGCAGAGATTTATTTGGTGGTGATGTGAAAGGGCTATTACAATGCAGGGGGAGCAGCTACCACGGGCCTCCACTTTCCTCTGGAACCCATAGCAGCTGCACCCCTATAGTTACGCCCTTGCCTTGGGCGGTAACAGTGGGCCACCCAAATTTAAAAAAAAATTCTTTAAATTGGATGTTTGGCCCAGATTGGGCATTACCTGCTGTATCACGCTGCAGATCTAAAGCTACTTCTGATGTGGGTCAAATAGTGTAGACATCATAGTTACTGCAATCTCACTGAACTTCCCGGAGACTCTGCAATTCTTGCACTCTCCTTGAAGACCAAGACACTTCCCCACCCTCAGGGTCGTTTTAAGAAGTGAGGGGGCCCTTGTGCAGGATTTGTACATTGGCGCAGATTAGATTTTGGAGCAGACTGGGTGCTAGGGGGCCCCCTGTTCTGAGGGGCCTGTGTGCATTGCACACTCTGCATCCATTATAGATATGCCTATGCCCACCCTCACTGCATGATGTAAAAGGAAGGGGGGGGCAGTTTATTTATTAAATTTTCTTGGCTATCCCCCATTCTTTTCACCAGGGAAGAACTTAAAAATTGTCAAGTATGGTCAAAGGAGTCAGAACAAATAAACCAGTGATTGGCTTCCACCATGGTTCAATGACCCAATGGCTATAAGCAGCCCTCATAACAGGCACCTGTGACCTTCAGCTCAAGTTTACTGGGCTCTTCTCCCCAACATGACCCATTCCACTAGGTACAAAATACTCTGTTCCTGAGCTTCCAGCAATCAGTTACTATGGTAACCACCTGTGTTCAAGAGAAAAAAGTTTTTTTGAAACATCAGATAAATCATTAAAACCTGGTGAGTGACAGTTGGAAGCTCAGGAGCGGTGTATTGTGTACATGGTGGAATTGGTCATGTTGGAGGTTCTGTTGTACATAGGTTACACCTACAATAATTTATTACACATGTTTAAAAATAAAATAAAAAATACAGCACTTACAACAAACAAAGAAGGTAAACATGGCAAATGCTGGTAGTAGCTCTTAATATTTCATGTTTCATTTCATATAGGAAAGAACTGGAGGGTTATCCCAAAAAAGACATCCTTACATACTGGCAGGCGGAAGATTACCCCAAAGTCTGGGGTCACGGTCTGAAAGAAAACCCTTTACCAAAGGAGGCTCAACCAACGCTCCGCCCACCGCCTCCTATGCGTGACGCCACCCAGTTTCCAGCTGCCACTAAATTGCCACGCATCCCACCGCGCGCAAGATCTGTCCCTCACCGAGGCCTTAAGACACTGGCACAGGAAAGCTACCAGTGGCCCCTGGATGCCAAGAGGTGTCGAGATGTTTACTTCCCGCTGGAATGTCCCTGGACTATGCCACGGGAGGGACCATTACCGGAGATCATGTCTGTGCCCAAGATGTACGAAACAGAATACGAGACGTATGGCGGTGAACGCCGAGCTGTTGTTTAATGTATGCCAGGGCACGGCCAGCTGTTGTTTAATGTATGCCAGGGCATGGCCAGTTGTAAGGTAACACAAGTCAGGCGTGAAACATGGGCCGACTGAAAAATGTTTTGTTGTTGTAACAGCAAACTAAGTAAATTATTGATCGTGCATTTCCTGTGAATTGTTGTCGTATGCTCTGTATTAGTAACAAGAAACCGTAATGGAGTCCGGACAAAATGGCCACTGTGTAAGCCAACAAGTAACAAAACCAGGTCTGGCAATCCAAACCAAACAATCAATAGATCACAATGTGTCAGCACATAAATAAATAAGAGGTTTAACAATACAGCTATATTGAGGTAAGCTCCCCTGACAGTGCATCAAGGTTCCTCCCATAGGCGGGTCTCGAACAGCTGTCCCAATGGCAGACCCTCCAACATGACCCATTCCATTAGGTACAATATAATCCGCTCCTGAGCTTCCAACTGTCACAACCACTTGGTTTAAATGAAACAACTGATATTTAACTATTTGCCTCTTCTACAAAGGTGGTTACCATAGTAACTGACAGTTGGAAACTGAGGAGGAGAGTATTTTGTACCTAAGGGAATGGGTCATGTTGGAGGGTATGCAATGGGCCCGATTCAATTGTCAGCGAAGATGAGGGAAAAAGTGCAAACTGTGTCTGTTCCTGTCTATTACAGTAAGAAAAATTTGTGGATTTTAATACGTACCTTATAGAGCCACGGAAAAAGCCATTGCAAACAGATTTAGCGGTCAACTGATTTGGGCCCTATAGGTAAAATAAGTTCCTTCTTTTAAATGCTTGCTGCAGCCATGGTGGTAGAAGGCCAGGCTCCCAAATCAAACGAGTAATAAAAGCAAATAACTAAACCTGGGGAGACACAGGTTGCCAGACCTGGCCTGTGTTCACTTCTGTGTGCTCTGCGCTAGTGCAGCGGGCTGATCCACGATATGTAAATGAGATAGTGGGCGGGGCGGGGCTTTTGCAGTAGCCCGGATTTATTGCACTTCCTCCAAACTCTTGCACCAGCTCAGGGGATGGTGTAAGCATAGGACGGAGGAGATTTTACCATCATTAAATGCCCCTATTTGTACTAAAAACACAGTCCTACACGTTACCAATATACAAAGGTTAAAATGATGAAAGATTTCATTTTTTAAATACATTTCTGGTCATACACTACACTATAGTTATTTTTATTAAGCCTGAATAGCAGTGTATTGCTGCACCGTAAGCTGAGGCATATTTATATCTAGGTATAGATCCTGTGTTACACCTTGCAGTCTTTGCTCGTATGACTCCATTTGCATGTGTCAGACGCAGTGGCGTAACTAGTATGGGTTTTGTAGGGCATGTTCCCTAGGCGATGATGGCTTTGGAGGCACCATCAGGTCACATACCCTACAAAACCCACACAAAACGAAAGAAAAAGAAAGAATAAACCCCTCTTACCGTACTCTCTGCGTCTGAGAGCAACTGCAGTGTGGAGCGGCATCCTCCAATCAGTGTTCAGCCGGGCAGCGCCGGCCTATAGGACACACTGCGAGATTAGTTCACTCTCGCAGTAGGTCATGTGACCGGCGCTGTCTAGCTGAACACTGAGGGGAGGATGCCGCGCCGCGCTGCAGTTGCTCTCAGATGCAGAGATTCTAGCTCTCACTTTCCTATTACAAACTAGAAAATGTCAGCTAGAATCTGATTGGTTGCTATGGGCAACATCTCCTTTTCCTGTCCCCGCAGCTTAGCAAATATGGTAATAAAAGTGAAAACTTTGGTATTAGACTCAAAAGTTGTGTGGATACAATCTTGGTTACAAGATAAACAACATAAGTGTATAATAAGTAAATGGAATCCCTTCTGGGGATATTAAGGTAACCAGCGGAGTACCCCAGGGTTCTGTACTTGGACCAGTGCTATTTAATATCTTTATAGGTGATATTACCTGTGGTATTGAGGGGAAAATATGCCTTTCTGCAGGTGACACAAAGATATGTAACCGGGTAGACACGCCAGGGGCAGTACAGAAAATGGAACAAAACACCGGCGCTCCAAACAAACATTATATAACACTATGGGCCTGATCCAGACCTACGCTGGCTGGCGTTAAAACGCCAGCCAGCAGCGTAAGATCGGCTCAAAAGCCGATCTGCGCTGCGCNAATGGAACAACGGCGCTCCAAACAAACATTATATAACACTATGGGCCTGATCCAGACCTACGCTGGCTGGCGTTAAAACGCCAGCCAGCAGCGTAAGATCGGCTCAAAAGCCGATCTGCGCTGCGC
>WWET01002307.1:128752-142887 GCA_011038615.1 Limnodynastes dumerilii
TCACGATACTTCAGGCACTGGGTAATAGCCTCAGTAGCGCCCGGCACTTCCTGCTAGCAGGAAGTGATTTGCAGCGTTAACAGAGGGATTTTTTTTTTCCTCTAGCAGCTGCTCAGCGGTCCCTGGATGGCAGGGCATGGTGCCTAATGCCCTGCCATCCATGGGCATGCTGATGCTTGTAGTTCTACAAGCATCAGCATGCCCTGTTGGGGCACAACATAGGGCAGCGTTAAAAATCCGCACCTCTCATAGGTGCGTATTTTTATCGTTAAAAAACCGGCGTATTTTTAACGCAATAAAAGAATTGAATTGCAAAAAAAAATAACGCCGGTAAAAAAAATGCGTTAAAAATACGCCTGCGAAGGATTTTTTCCTAATTGAATCGGGCCCAGTGAATTGATCCAGAGGTATCAGGCATGCGTCAGTCGGCCAGATAAGCCCAGATTACTCGACCATATCCTCTTATCTTAATTTATTTAGATATTAAAGGGTAGTTATATCAGAAAATTAGACATTTAACCTAGGGGGAGAAATAGACAGACAGACTCCATAGCAAGGAGTCAGGGTGTGAGCCTGGGGGTGGGTACGCTCCTGCTCCCCCCCATCTGGCTCATGCACAGTGTGGTCAACATCTGTATAGCACTAAACTATAGGTAAAGCCATAAGATTTGCAGGACGTTTATTGTGGTGCATAACTTCCTAGAACGCATATGTGACATCAGCTGGAACCTGTGTAAAAGTACATTGCTGACCTGGAGATGCATTAACCATTACAATTACTGAGTTTTCTATTACTGTTTAAAGAGCAAATACTAATTATTCTATTTCGACAAAAGGCCATTTATATGTTTATTTTGACATGAACATGACTGTGCATAGAATAACATGAAGAAATTGCCCATTAAAAGTGTTCTGTACAGTAAAAAAATCTTCATCCAGTTAAAAAGAAAGAATAGAGCAAATCCAAAGATGTCCATTTTTTGTTCTTTTATTTTTGTATAAAAGAAAAAGGAAAGCAGATGTAGGCACGTAACAAGGGGGAACGAGGCGGGAGGGACAACAAAAACAAAAACAGACAGTCAACACGTCGAACCATTTTAGCAATCATCAAGAGGTGTCCATTGTATCTCCTTCTGCAAATACAAAACAATGATATATGATTACCATAAACACTCACACTTCAAATCAATAAAGCAGGCCTGGCCCACCAGTGGATCTCCAGATGTTGTGAAACTACAAATCCAACATGCTTGAACTTGAATAGCAAATACCTGACAAAGCATGCTGGGATACGTAGTTACACAACACCTGGAGAGCCACAGGTTGGCAAGGCCCGGAATAAATCATCAGAGTAATACATTCTCAAACCAATGACCACCAAGTTCACCATATGAAGAGAGATCAGATGCACTTACTCATTTCATTGAACATAAAGGCATCCTGGTATTCTTTCATGTACTGTGTAGACCGGGACTCGTCAAGGAAGAGAGAGTACACTCGCTTTATGTCATCTACCTGTACATCATTGCCCTGAAACACAACCGTAACAAAGGTTAGAGGCCGTAACCAAACCCAGTATAATCAATGTGACAACTTCCCAATATTGGAAAGTACAAAATCAGGAAACTAGACCATGGCCCACAAACAACGCAGGCCCAAACCAAAGCAAGAGCTGACGGAAAGACCCGAGCCAGACATGTCCTGGACACAAGATATGCTACAGTCTGCCAAGAAAGACAGAAAAGGGAAATACAGGTCACTGCCATCACAGAGGTCCTGCAGAGTACTGACACAGGGTGTACATGGATTGAGAGTTAATCCTCCAACCACAGCCAGCACAGGTCGTGGGCCTTTTGACAATTATTTAGGATCATCTAGTTTAACTAAACAGGTTTACTTTAAATGTTTATAAACTGGATCCAGACTTCTAAAGTGGGTGCTAGAACTGGAAAACTCCTGCTCTTTGTGATTGCATGCATGACGCAATTTCAATACAAATCTAGCTTCGTTCCAATGAGTTTTTAAAGACTTGGTGGGTGTGAGTGCCATTGGAGGGGGATGCTAATGTTACAGTATAGATGTGCCCTATGCACACAGACCTATCCTGATTGCTGATCTATTACCATTAGGACAGACTGGAAATCTAAAGTTAGGGTACATGGGCTGGAACTCTATGCAAGTGAGAGAGAAACCTTCCATGTGTTCACATGGCAGGCTGGATACAGCCCTATATTTTTTACTTACATATGTGGTAAAATACAAAGCTCCAGAGACAAAAATCTAAATATAAATAAATATGACCCTATGAAGAATGGGGTGGGGACAGACTTACCTTCCTCTTTCTGCAAACCAGACTTGCAGCGGTGATGAGCTGAATGGAATACCGCAGAGATGTCTCCAAGCCAATCCGTGTTAAGACTGTGTAAGCGTCCTCACACATATCCACATCCTCCTCTTCACACCTGCACAAACACACATCAAGCAGATATAAAAGACAGATCAACGCACACCAAATTGTCCCAACACACAGGAATGAAGGTTTTAGTACAAGCGATCACACTTGTACTTCTTTTTTTCCCTTTCTTTGAAGATCTGGAAATTTATAACTAATGGTATTGATGTGACTGTAATTTAGTCTAACCTGATTTTCAAGATTTGCTTGGTTTCCTTCTCGTTGTAGGGTGAGGTGGAGATAATCAGTAGCCGGTCCAGTAAGTCAATTGGGATCCCATGGGGACTTTGGTAGTTTGTTCCACGAATTCTGAAAGAGGAATCGCATTATAGGAAACTTACTGTTTTGTGTTTTCTGGTGCAGATTACTAGAACATTACATTATCTTGTCTTCATACCCATAGATGCTAATTGGTGTATCATTTACATACCAAAGACCAAAACTTTAAATAACTAGATATATGTACATACAGTATACATACACTGGCAAAGAGACACTATGGACATAAGTTAAAAAAACAAAAATGGTCTAGGTGACCAAAATCTAGATGAAACTAAAGAGTAGATTTACTATGGTGTCTAAGAGGAGAAGTGGTGATGCCCTTAGCAACTAGTTTACAGCCATCAGTTGTATTAGAAGACACCAGATTAATGGTAGCTAGAATCTGATTGGATACTATAAGCCACACCTCTAATTTTAGAAAATTTGTCCTTTAATATAGTGCTTGATCTCCCCATGAGCACAGGGTCAGTGACTTAAATAACACACACCACAGTGTTACAAACCCACCAGCTTATCTCTCCCTTACCTAGTGATTCCTCTGTTAGTGGCCATAATGAGAACTGGGGCCATGTCGCTCTCCAGAGCCCGATTCAAGAAAGAGAAGCATTCAATATCCAGCATGTGAACCTCATCGATGAACAGCACCTATAAGAGGACAGACAGGATGAGCTGTAGAGGGGACCCCTAGTGACAGGAGGCGCCATGTCATATAGACATCATCTGCTGACTCACCCCTGGTATGATCTCTGCTTTACCCTCCTCGCGCCATTCTGCCACCTTAGCATTGATTTGCTCCCGTACCTCGGATTTTATTTCCCCTGTATCCCCTGTATTATAAAGAAAGGTCAGGACATAGTTTTATTTTAAGAGATACCAAAATGCACAAGCCACAAATACACAAGAAGAAACTCTATAATATTTACTTTAAGTCATAGTTTTGTTTTCCTACTCTTACATATATCATTACAAAATACACCATTATTTTAGTCTTAATTATGACATTTTGCAATAAAGCCATCCTTTACAGGAGCAACAAGACATAATGCTGTGTCACAAGACAACAGCGGTGGAAACATGGCTGACGTGTGTCATGGGCAGACATTTTATGGGTTTAGCCAATATTCCGCATTGTTTATCAACTAACTTGAAACTAGTTCTTTATAGATATTGGCAAGAGGTCATTAAAATGGCTACAAAGTGTCTGAAGTGAGGCAATGAGGAATAACTTAAATTACATTGCACAGACTCACTAAATTCCTCAACCAAAGGGAAATTAGATCACAAACCTGCACACTTTCTATTTCCATGTTAAAGTTCCTGTCAGTCCTGGTAATAACACCGCTGTGTGACTGATCATACAGAGCACTGTTACCATACACCCTGTCTCTCTCCATAGTAATATCCCTTTAGTCCTGGTAGTAACACTGCTGTGTGACTGATCATACACAGCACTGAGAACTGTTACCATACACCCTGTCTCTCTCCATAGTAATATCCCTTTAGTCCTGGTAGTAACACTGCTGTGTGACTGATCATACACAGCACTGAGAACTGTTACCATACACCCTGTCTCTCTCCATAGTAATATCCCCTCAGTCCTGGTAGTGACACTGCTGTGTGACTGATCGGCACTGAGCACGTTACCATACACCCTGCCTCTCTCCATAGTAATATCCCCTCAGTCCTGGTAGTAACACTGCTGTGTGACTGATCATACACAGCACTGAGCACTGTTACCATACACCCTGTCTCTCTCCATAGTAATATCCCCTCAGTCCTGGTAGTAACACTGTGGTGTGACCGGATCTCACAGAGCACTCTCCCGGAGACATACCTGAGAAGAGAGCGAGGAATCCCTGCGTCCTGCTGTTAATGACATCGATCTCATGTAAGGACACCGTATGGACGACCTCCTTGCGCTTTTGTAGCTCCCCATCAGGACACTGCACAAACTTAGTCTGGATGGTAACGGGGGGTGAGAGTCAATGATCAGCGTAAGACAACCAGAAATTTGCCTAGTAAATCCTGCAAACACGCCTCGTACCTGGGAGCCCATGGCGTCGTAATCCCGTGCCCGGGTGAAAGCACGCCCCAGCTTTGTAATCTTTCCTGTTGCTTTATCAATAGTTATGACATCCCTTAAAAACAAGACATTGCAAAAATCTATCCCATACACAAAATCACCAGACACAGAAAACAGACATTGTATTTAAAAAAATTAGATTTCAAAATAAGGTGGGGAGAAATTAAATTGATTACGTTAATGAATTTATACACGCAGGACCCGATCCAAAGACGCATGAAAATAGTAGGTGTTAGAAAAAGGAGGCGGGCTGCGAAAAAGCACACACAACAGCGCCTTTGGCCTGCAAGCAATTAGGGCAAGTAGAGCACAGCAGCTAAGCTCAAGGCACCTATTTGGCCGAATATATTGTTCAAGTGCAGGGTGGTTCAGTGTAATGCGGACTGTAAATAGAGGTTCTGATTAATGCAAACGCCTCTGTCAGACTGTAAAAGTCAAAATAATTTTATTTTTTTATTACTGTATGTAGAAATGTACAACAAATCTGCAGCGATTTCTGACTCTTTGTAATGCATTTGAAGTGTCACATCCTAACGCAAGGGTCTAAAGCACGCAGAGAAACCTCACGTCAGCTGGCTTAAACAAAGCCATATCGATCAGATTTCTTATATAGGTTTAAGCCTTACCCAGCCTGGACTTTTTCCTTTGTCAGTGATTCAATCATCTTTGTTCCTAGGTCATAAATAGTCTCCATCTCGGTTGTTTTTAAGGTCAGTTTGCCCACTTTGGCGCCCTTAAACATGGACATAAAATAACAATGAATTTTGTAAAACCCAATGTTCTAAAATGCATTTCTAAATGTTGGAATCGGCGTTAAGTATATACATCCTGGATGCAGCAATCTTTTTTAATTTTAATTCCACAAAAACAGCAGTAAGGTTACGGCTACCAAAATTTTCCATTTTAAAGTTATAGATTAAGACAGTGATATTTAAGTATAAAGGTCCGAATTCAGACTTGCGTTTTCTGTGCCCGTCCATATATAAGCGTTTGTAGTTACTGGGCATGCGTAGTAATGACGGAAGGGCACAGAAAACGCAAGTCTAAATATGGGCCAAACCAACCAGGAAGAGATCAAAACAAGTGAAGTAGAATAGACTCACGGTTCCCGTCGCAGGCCGATCAATCTGAACCTCCACAACCTCTCCTTCAATTATCTCTGTTTCCTCCCTGGAATAAAAGTGCAACAGGTTTAGTTTAACGTGCACGGTACAATTATGGGTTGTTTTAGTTAGTGCCCTATATCCTTTATTGCTGTTATGGGCAACAGGTCTGCAGCTATAGCCCCCCACTATACCCAGCTTAGGGTTACATAAGATATAGCTTGTAGCACACGTATAAAATATCTTCTGTTATTACAGAAAGGTTTTATTTTCCCTGATCGGGAACGCACCTTGCAGATAGAACGTTCATGCCAATAACATTTCAGGACAGAATACAAGTAATGATGACACATTTAATAAAATGAATATACACATAAAACAGCAATTTCCAATGAGGCAAATATGGCAATAGTATTTTCCTGTTTCTGCGGAGGCACTCTATAGCCCACCCCACTCTATAGCCCACTCTATAGCTCACCCTATAGCCCAACCTATAGCATAGATAAATGCTAGATCCAAATGGGGTATAGGAACTTTTTCTGATGTCATGACCATGTGAGATAACTATACAGAATAGGCTAACTCCAAGTAGCCTGAATGATAGGTTCTTTAGTCCACTTCATTCTAAACTCAACCCTATACCGTAGAATCAATTAGTGTCCTCCAGATCGAGTATCTAAGAGAAAACAAAGTATGTTTAATAAGCATTGGGTTTGCCGCTTAGAAGCGTTTCTGTAAAGAGCTCATTTTGATATATGTATAGCGGTGATGGGGAGGTCTATGCGAGATATTCCCATGAAGGGTACTTTGCAGAGGGCGGCTGAGTTCTAAATGCTGTGAATGGCAAAAGGTAAACTATGTTCTTACCCTATCCCTCCATACTGCACAGCCTAACCTTAACTTTCCCATAAGCCCTAACCCCGCCACTTTCTACCCCTAACCAATGCCGCTGCTGCCTCTCACTATTGAGAATGGGGAAAGAGATACCTGTTCCTAATAGTAACACCACCACTTTCTACCCCTAATCAATGCCGCTGCCTCTCACTATTAGGAACGGGGAAAGAGATACCTGTTCCTAATAGTAACCCCGCCACTTTCTACCCCTAATCAATGCCGCTGCCTCTCACTATTGGGAACGGGGAAAGAGATAGCTGTTTCTAATAGTAAACTTCTAATTTCGTCCCCTTTGAAATAATGATACAGCCGTCATTTAGCTGGCTGCTGCACCATGCTCAACATAGGACCATTGTAACCTGCAACTGCATCCCGTTTAATAAAAAGGCCATTTGCTTGGTTCCCTGCTTAGGAAATGGGCTTCACATAGAGCAGTGTTGGCTAACCTGTGACACTCCAGGTGTTGTGAAACTACGAGTCCCAGCATGCCTTAATTGCAAAAACATAGCGGATACCTGACAAAGCATGATGGGAATTGTAGTTTCACAACACCTGGGGTGTCACAGGTTAGCCATCACTGACATAGAGCCTCTTACTTGATTCTGACACCGATAGACCGTCGGAAGGCTTGCGTCAAAGCTTCTGTTTTGCTCATCTCCAGAGAGAAGATCTCGCTGCCAGCGATGGCGGTAAATGGGGTATCTGCGCCCAAGGCCTGAGCCATACCTGGAACATATCAGACAGACAGAGAGAAGATAAGCATTAACAACTCAGAATATGCCTGGCCAACCTGTGGCTCTCCACATATTGGTGGAACTACAAGTCCCAAAATGCTATAGCTACATACTGATACCTGACAAAGAACTTAGTTGATCTAGTTCAAGATTAAAAATTAAGAAAAAAATAAATAAAATAAAAGATGAAAAATTCTGTCCAACAACTTATAACTGTATAATAACTTCATGTGGTCTCTGACTAACACAGGCAATGGTCAAAAACTCAACGCAAAATACAGGCAACATGATTCTGCAAAGGTGGGCAGTACTTGTGAAAAAACAGGATACAGTTACAGTATACATCAATGCACGTTACAGACAGAACTTGCTTAATATCATGCAGAGATGAATAAGAGAAATACCCATAGCGATGGCTGTTTTTCCTGTTCCTGGTTGACCAGCTATTAACACGGCGCGTCCAGCGATTTTTCCTTCTTTGATCATTTCCAAAATAACCCCAGCCGCTCGACGTGCTGCCAGCTGACCGACCATGCCCTGTGACACCTGCAGGGAGAGAGACAGAGCTGAGCCATGGTCACATACTATAAGCGAATATTACCATCTCTCACTTCAAGACGGATGAGGAGCTCCAGTCAGAATGGCTGTTTCCTCCCAGCCAGTTGCGAACTGGCTGGGATTTCGATTGCATATGCCTTGATGAGTCATAGCAATCGATCCACGATCCGTGCTCCAAAATGGTAAGTAAAAACAGTCCCCCACTCCATTCCCTAATTTTAACCCTAACCCTCCCCTCTCACTACCCTAAACCTCCTTTCCTGGCAGCCTGACCCTAACCCTCCTTACCCTGTACAGATAGTTTACCCACCTGTTCCTTTGTCCGACGATAGCAGCAGCGGAGGGATATCGGGAATTGTGAAAGCGGATGGGTGAAGTATGCAGAACGGCATACTCACCCATTCTTAGATAAAAAGTCTAAACTGGTAAGTATTCGAAAAAGGGAAATCCGAAAAAGAACTTTTGGATGTCCCTTTTTCACAATTCACATTTTCTGGCCGGAGATTGAAACCGCTTCAAGACCATTTGTACCACATGCAGGTGTTTTTGAGTCTCACTTGTAATAGCAAGCTATTGTTAGCAGAGGTCTACAATTGAGTAAAGTTGTGTGCATGCAGCAGGTCGTAACATACGCTAGTATTTTTACTGTGTATGCATTGGAAAAAATAGATGCAAAAGTGTGCTGGGTTGCACACATTTAGTTATACACCACTTTATGTTGAAAGGATGGTACGAGTAAAGTTACGTGCGATTAAAAAATACACAAATATAAACTTAAGCTTACAGAAAATTAGAGGCGGACGCTCTTTGCAAGTTTCTTATTCTCACACTGAAAACTAATACTTTTAATAATAAAAATACACACAACTCTGCATTGGGCTCAAAGTATTAAAATCTTGTGTATATTCTCTTGTTCATCTGGGTAAAACAAACAAACGCCAAATAAAGAGCTCCGTTTCTCTATAGAAGAACAGTTTGTGATTATATGCTGACCTTATTACTGTCTTTTACTGGGGAGATAAATGTTATTCTCTGCATGTAGGGAGAATACTTAGCTTTTTCTTATTACACACAGATACTGACCAGCTTTATTATTACACTTATTTAGACTTGGGCTGAGAAACATCAACTCTAATATTGTTTGCAAATGATGAAAATTGCCATATTGTTGACATTACCGGCCGTGGTTCCAGTGCGTCGTCCAGGCCAAGTCCTCGGATGTGAGAATGGGCACCTGGAAGAGAATTTATAAAACAGTTATAACACTAATTATACAGGACAATATCCATGCAATATATTATATACAATAATTGAATAAACATGCCACGATTCATTGCAGACAATAAACATTGAGACTTCTGTGCAATCTAACCATAGCCTGCACATTCTGATTTAAATCACATAATGGAAATACGTCACCGTAGAGAACCTACACAACTACATTGTGTGGCAGGCTTTTGATACCCTTTGTAACTACAATAAACAATATGCCTCTACACCAGGTCTAGCCAACCTGCTCTCCAGGTGTTGTGAAACTACAAGTGCCAGCATGCTTTGATGAAATAGCTATAACGAATAGTGGACAAAGCATGCTGGGACTTGTAGTTTCACAACACTTGGAGAGCCAAAGGTTTGCCAGGCCTGGTCTACATGGTACACCAGTAACATAACATTACAGGTGAACACATCCATAATATTATGTTTCAAATAAAATATGTTAAAATAGCAAGCAGACTATATTTACTGGAGAGGTTAAAAATACCCAGACATATTACTAAATTATTCCAATAAAAGAATTAACCACAGTTAAAAAATGTATATAAAAAAAAAGTTACCATAATTTTTACAACCAATGTGTATGCTTTTATGATACACATGTCAAACAGATTACTGTATATAGTTAATCATCTTGGTGGATTTAAACTGTTTATGTATCATCCTTTGCAATATTAAACAGTGCAAATTCACCATCCAAAGAACTTAATGGTGTGTAACATGACTCCAAATACCCACTCCCTGGAGGCAAGTGGAAGTTTGGCTGTTGCTACTATGGAAACAGCTTGTTGGCTGTAGGTTTGTTCCCATAGAAACAACAAAGAATATCAGAGACAGCTAAACTGTGCATTATTTTCTATATTTAGAATGAAGTCATCATCTAATGTAAATGAATAAGCTTAAATACACACCAATTCTCTCAATTCTGGTGACATCTCGTACCTCGGGGACCTTGGTTGTCTAGGAGAAAAGTATAAATTACTAACTGAACAGGACCATTGTTTATAAGCCATACGAGAAAGCTGAAAATAAACACAATGGTGTATTTATCATTTTAGATCCCCATAGAATATTTATGTATATGATTTTGAAAATTATTTACTTATAGGCTTAAAACCATACAAATAGCAGTATGCAGATGATGCTTTATACTTCTCAGACTGAATGGTTCCTTGTCTACATGAAGCTTATGCCACAAACATTACAGACAGTCTCCAGGTCATAGTTAACACACAGGACTTGTGCACTGACACAGCAATGCTAGATATGGCTACAAGGCATTAGTAAGGTACAATATTCTTAGATAACAATAGGCCTATTAACATCACCCGTACTCCGTTATTTAATTTTCTAGGACATCTTAAAGAAATTAAAGCAGTTGGCGGTATCTTTTCTGAGTAGCCGCAACATGTAGCCGGAGAATTTGTTTTCATATATATGCACTATACAAAAAACATAAATTATACAGCTTTTTCTTCAACAAAGTAAAGCTAGTAAAATCCATTTCCCACCCTTAGCAACGTAATGTTGGTGCATAAGGCAAATATAAGATATAAGACATAAAACCACCGACTGGGTTCTTCACTTTTCATTTTCATAATTTTTTGCCTGACTTCAAAAATGGAAGCTTCACACACATTGAAACCCTGCATTGAACACCTGCCTAACAAATATATCTTACAAAAATCCAAGTTTCCAGATTCATAGTCTTCAGCTTTCCTATATGGCAGCATGGAAATTACACTAATTGTACAGATATACAGCATAGCAACATCACTCTTGTTAAAAATATTAAAGTAAGACACTCCAGAGTCTGTGTTGAGTAGGCAAATCATCCCTGCATGGGTACTTATATTAAACCATCTAATAACAAAACAGACTTTTAAATCACATTAAGTTATTTTCATCATGGTGGAGTGTAAGTCAATCAAGCAAGGATGATCAGACCGGTCTGCACAGACTCTGGAGTGCCTTATGTTAATTTCTAATAATACAGGACCCAGCATGGTCTTGGAGCTATGTAATACACTCTAAGTGCATGCTGGGACTTGTGGTAAGCCCCAGGCAGGCAATGCCTAGTCTAAAATATACACACACACATATATACACGTTATCATGTGCTTCCCTCACCCTGACCCATCCATAGCGCATAATCAGCCCTTCCCAGGCCACCATCACAAGCCTCCTCCATGCAGAGAGCCCGGTATAACCCTGAGGCCACCCAGCATTACACATCCCCTTCTCGTGTGCCGCCTAATGCTGCCCCAGAGGTAAGGGCCCTCGGTTAGT
This sequence comes from Limnodynastes dumerilii, assembly GCA_011038615.1. Taxonomy (NCBI): domain Eukaryota; kingdom Metazoa; phylum Chordata; class Amphibia; order Anura; family Limnodynastidae; genus Limnodynastes; species Limnodynastes dumerilii. Next base: position 140,423 of record WWET01002307.1, read on the forward strand.
CCCAGGCCTCCCCGCAATCTTACCGCCATGGTTGCCATGCTGCCGCTACTTCCAGCTCAACAACCGCCAGAGACACGAACGGTGTAACACTGATATCGCTCCGGCCGGGAAACACGTCCTCGTCCAAACGTTCCGGGCTGGGGCTGAGGAGACCCGCCCACAAGACGTGGGAGCAACACAACTGGTGAAGGGGTGGTATACTACCAGGCAGCAACAATATGGACGTGACCAGTGTACACATGCATATTTTGTCCATCCATGATATTAAATTAATTTAATAGCTTGGAAATCTCATATTGACCTACAGCCATGATAATGTCCTTCAAAATGTAAATACCGAAAACAGGACATTTAATGACAATTTTATTTTTACAGAGCTGCTGCTGACCAATTTGTTGCCTTAGGCTAGGTTTTAGCTGGCACTACAATCAGTCCTGTCACCATGGTTACTGGCTGGGACAGGAGGGACTGTGTTCCTTAACACTCCATCCCCTACTATTGTGTGTATAGTTTAATGTTGGCTACACACTCGAGAGTTATCGGACGAGTGTGCAGACCACAGGATAATCAATAGATAACTCTGACATCTTACCAATGTGTATGGGATGCACTGGCCGGTCAATACAGCTCAATGGCAGCTGTATCACTGTTTAATATAGGCTGTAAATAGAAACATGAACCTATTTCCCATTGCGGAGGGTACATTTTGGTTGGGCTGTGATGGCTGCGGTGGGTAAAATGTTAGGGCTTAAGAGAAAGGTTATGGATTCTTAATATTTTTTTTACTAAGATAAGAGACTTAGCACTGGACTCATGAGTGATTTTCAGACTAGGCCTTATCTGTGTGGAGTATGTATGGCCTCCCTGTCTCTCTCTTGGTGCTCCGGTTTCCTCCCACACTCCAAAATACACGCTGGTAGGTTAATTGGCTGCTGAATAAATTGACCCGTGTGTGTGCGTGCGTGTTAGGGACCTAAGTATGTAACCCCAATAGGGCAGGGACAGATGTTTAATATTCTCTGTAAAGTGCTGCGTAACCTGATAGCAATATAAAAACCTGATGATAAATATATAAATGTTAGGGTTAGGCTGCAGGGGATGAAAGGCTAGGCTGCAGGGGCATAGAGGGTTAGGATGAGGGAAATGGATGGTCAGGGTTAGGCTGCGGGGCATGGAGCATTAGGGTTAGGGCTGAAGAAGAGGAAGGTAAGGGTTAAGCGCTTCATTATATTTACTATATGGCAGAGCAGAGTTTTATTCTCGGATCCCGACGTAAAAATAACACCTTTGCCTATATGGCTCCGACTCCGCTGGTGACATGTCTGGCCCTTTTCCCTATGTCCTATTAAGAGCCACTCTGAATCTGAAGCACAACGTTTGCACAGTCTGCTTGTGTGGTAATCTCTAAACAGGTCCGTAAAATTCTGACCCCCTTGATTTTTAAACATACACAATGAGGAAAAACAACATTATATGGAGGAAATATACACTATTTAATAATACTTAGAACTGAGAAGCAGCATCATTATCACATTGTAAATAAGATTTGTCTCAGTCTTAACCTACCCCTTCAAAGCAAACTTGCTTTTTGCAGCAATAACATACATTGCAGATATGGAATATTTTGGGTGGTGCAATATCATTGATTATCCTACAAGTGGCGCTGTTGTCATTGAAGTTTATGCAATGTGCTTTTACACCAGTGATGGGCAACCTAATACACTTCCAGGACCACTGACCTTCTGAAGGCTGGCACATTACCCTGATAGCCATGGACAGTGTAAGCTCACTTACAAGGGCAATCAAAACGATTTTACTTTCCGCCCAGCACCCATCTTAATAGGATCAGCATATTGGTGGTCGGATTGGTCAGTCAGGCTAGTACCCAGCTTTGCACGATTTACAAGCAGATCTGTGATATTCATCTCCTATAATCCTTTACTCAACTGGTATCATGCCATCACTGATCTTTAAATATAAGAACATCATAAAATCAAATCAAACGATGTAATGCACTTTGGAATGTTAAAACATGATTGTGGCAGTACACACACTAATAGAAGTATAGTTCCAAACACTCATTTATATCATCACAATAATTGGGCAAAAAAGGTTGTAGAGTGCACCCTGCATAGATGTTCTCAATGTTTTTGAACTGCGTTGCTGCTGTCCTTGTTACACACTACTGATAGTCAGCTGATTGTCCTAATTACTGTGTCGTGAGTCCCTGGCTATAGGCTCAGCAATAGGTTAAAAATATTCTAGTCATTCTGGTGTCTCATGCCTGGGAGGGTAGTTCCTAATTTACAGAACTGGGGTATGTGGTAGTACCTGGGTCTCTGGAAAAGGGGTTGTAGGGCCCAATGAACCTTAATCAGTAAATGATTACATTATTTCATGCCAGCAGTTTGGCATTGCAATGCCTATTTGGCTATAAAAGCAATAAAATTAGGCTATATATATAT
>WWET01002307.1:143134-178595 GCA_011038615.1 Limnodynastes dumerilii
TCTTTCTTCGCTATTTGCACAGATACATTTTTTTGTATTTATAAATAAAGATGAAGGGATGGATCCACAGAAAATACTGTGAGCCCACTTATGCAAACAAAGGGCCTGATTCACAGTTAAGAATCTGTGTGGTTTTAGGTGCGTATATTTAGAAAGGGATATACTGCGCACGCATAGTAACTTTTTTATGCGATCTATGTTGGACTTAGAACTTAAATGCCGTGATTCAACATTTTTAGGTTCATAGTAACCTATGCAGGAAGGGGCATGGCATATAAATGAGCAAAAGAAGGCGCGATTATGCAGTCACGTTCGTAATTAGACAGCCTATGCACACAAATGCGAACCTACAGTTAAGGGAGCCCTATGGCATTAGTAAGTCTCTTAAGAACCTCAAAACCGGGTCGTGCCGAGGGAGTTGCCTTGCTACTAGCGCGTTCTTAAGTGTGAATCAGACTCCAAGTGCATAAATTGGCTCTATGGACTTAATGGGCATGCGTCCCTCAGATGTTACGTTAGAATTACTAGCATAACTTCCATCGTACAGAACTAAGTTCCTTACAGTGGAGTTTACGTAGAAAGGGACTATGCTTCCCTGCAACCACCAAGGCGGGTGGGGATGGTTAGCATTTAAATTTTACAGTGTGGGCGTGACCACCCACTTACGAGCGGATCAGCGTTCGGACGGACCGCTGATCCGCAAGTGTGACTTACGACTTCCTTATGGCAGCGTAAGTCACACTTCACACTTTTTTTAATGCACAAGACAGGGGTGTGAGAGGAGGAATTCACTCCCCTCACTCCTGTGGCATTAAACAGCCCCCACATGTATGAAAAATATGTGGTGGGGGTGGGTATTATTGGATGTAATTTTAAGTAGCCCCGAATGTAAGGTGTGCCCCCATTTAGGGGTACATACTTGTCTCTTTCTTTCTCTCTATACTACTAGACAACCAGATTCTTGGTAGCGCACGGATTTGATTGCTGTCAATTTGGGTCGGACGACTGGATCGTTCTGTTATCTGCTTTCTGCTATGTGCACACTTTACAATGAACCCAACCACTGACTTGAAATTCCAATAACCCCAATGGCCCGTATTGGCCAGTATATTGTGAGTTGCAATGTTACATCACATAGAACGCGGTGATTTAGTCCATCACATTTGTAATTACTGCGCAACCGCAATCTCTGGTGCACGTAGACCACGAGCTGCATCTGCCAGTTAGACTGATTGACAGAGCTGAAGGCCAATCCGTGCAGCAAGTAACTGACTCTCGGCCAATAAACGCCTCAGTGTCTCCTCCAGTCAAGACGGATAGGCTGCACAGACTCTATGCCTTCCTCCATTTTACTTATGGGCAATGGGGGTGTGTGTGTGGTTTGGGTTACTGCCACACCCCCCAGAGAGGGGCTGATTGCTTGTAGTGGAGGTGTTACATGTCAGTGTTGCAGGGGTCTCCAGCAGTAACAGCTGGGGCAATTCATGGTGGTATTGTGTGCACACAGGAGTTGACAGTTCAAGGACACTAGTGGGGACATATATACCCTGCAACACAGTCTCTGTGACCAACTACCTGCAAGATGCCCCTGGCTCGCAGCCTGTCAGTCACCTCCCTCACCGGGCTGGAAGATTGGGACGATGACCTGGACCTCGAAAATACCATCCTATTTGAAGTGGCCTGGGAAGTGGCTAATAAAGGTACAAGGGGGCTGTATACTGTGAGCTGGCCTGAGTACAGGGACATCTCTGTCTGCAGCTTCCTCTGAGGGATTGTGTAATGTCAGGCTGCTGTATTTGAAGGGCTTCAGAATACCTGATTCTGGTAGCCACATTGTTGCTTACAGTTGCTCGGGATAGCTCCATGTAATAATGTGCATTCACTTATAGTTGACTTCTTAAGTAAAAAGCAGAAATTCAGTGTGTATAGAAATTGCATTGCCTAATTGTGTGGGGGGTGTAAATATATATAGATGTATTCGGTGTAGCATGAGGGGAGGTTGATGGTGCCTTATTAGCATAAGAAAATGGCACAGCTGATTATGGTCTATGGCTGCAGTGATAACATAGTGGGGGTATATCATGGGAGCTTGCTATACTGGTACAGCTGTATACTGAAGTATAGCCTGTGTTCTCAACATAAACTCTCCCTTTAGTGCATCTAAAATAATAAAAACACGTTTTATAAAACTATAGCATGTTTTTTTTTTTTTGTTTTTTGTTTTTGTTTTTTTTAACTACACAATGAGGTGAGCCTACAGCCCCTGTTGAGATAGTGATGGTTACTGAGGGCATTTCCTGATCTGTTATGTTGCCTTCTGTATTCCCAAGTACTATGTACAAAGTGTGGGCTGGGAACTGGCAAAGAAACCTTTTCCTGCCAGGCTTGTTCCATACATTGCAGGATGGGCTGGGATTGTTAGTTGTAGCATGTTATGCTTCTACATGTTCGTATTCTGGCTCATGTCAAAGACATCCCTCACCCATAATCTTGATCATTCATAGGAATCCTGTGACACTCCAATGTATTGTGAAATGACAAGTCACATACTATCATGCTTTACCAGGTGACAGGTAACAGGCCTTTGCTGGTGGGGCATGCTGGGAGTTGTAGTTTTACATTCCAGAGGTTGCCTATGTCTGCTGAAGATAGTCTAAATGTTTCCGTCTATAGGAATTTCCCAGTAGCTGAAGGCATAATGTGCAAAAAAAATATTAATCTGCTTTTATTCTTTTTAAGTATAGAGAATCATCTGTTATTAATATTACATAAATAACATATAAGTGCACCTTTCCCCTCTATTTGTATTGACTCTGTGATATCTCCCATTCTGATATCTCTTGTTCCAGTCACCCATATAGCCTGTTTGAGGTTACCCAGGCTAGACACCGCTTTATCAGCTAATTAGTGCCTGCTGAGTGAATGGTAGAATCATGACATGGGAGTGTGACAGATAGAAGAATGACTGAAGCTGATGTAATAAATGGAAAACATTTACCCGTATAGTACAGAATATTATCCAGGTAACAGAGCTGACGATATCATTCAATACATAACAAATGCTGTATTGATGGCGAGTCTCTAATGGTTTTTATGAATGGAAAGGATGTGACTAGTTGTATTGATTGTGGTCTCCTGGCGTAAGATATTCCTAAGTGCAGAAAAATATTTGTGTTCCTTTGCAGCATAATGATTGAGATAATTACATGCTAATGTGGAATGACGGCTTGTCACAATTCTTTCTATATCTATCAATAAAAGAGCGCAATCCTTTTCACTAGTGTATCTGGCACAGAGACAAGGGGGGCACAAAGGTGCTGTGCCCTGACAGAGCCTGATGGCAGGACCTGTGTCACTGAGCCCCCCATAAATACCACGTTCTTTGTTTATGTTTGGGCAAGGGGGAGGTGTGTGTGTGGGGGGGTGATATTAATTTAGCAAATGAATGCTGGACCCCTAAATCTCTTCCCGTTCCTTATTTTAAATTGGGTGTGTGTGTATATAAAATATATATATTATTTGCATTCATTTTGTCTATCATCTGTGGCCTATTTGCCCTTTTCTCCAACACATTAATAACCTCTGTGACCACTGTTAGATCTGGTCATCCAATGTCCAGGCTGTATGCTGTGCTTTTATTTACCTCCCAACTGCCCCGATTCCAGCAGTACAGTCCTGATTTTGTACAAAATCCTCTTGCCAAGGGTTTTGTAAATTATTTTTTTTTTAATTTGTTTGTTTTTTTAAAACTGATTTTGCCCGCTGCTGTGCCAAAAGGGGTGTGGTTTAATGAAGTGGGTGCAGTTTTTGTTCCATTTTTTTGTAATGTTGGGAGGTATGCATTTAGCAGGGTCAGGTGATATCCACGGCCACTATCAGACCAGGATTCTTTGTATGTGACTTGAATGAGAGAGGAGGAGTTCAAAGTAAAGTGGGCAATCCCTTAGTACATTTATAGCTGTGCTTTTAGGTCTGCTCATTCCTTATTGTGCATGAGAACAATAGTGTGACAGCTAAAAATGCACACGTGAAGTGGAGATTTTGGCATCTAGCTGTTTGCACTATTTGGTGCTATTCACTACGTTGTGTTAAAAATGGTGTAAGTGGAGTGTATTGGAGAAGAGTAGAGAGATGAGCATATAAGAAATGGTCTGACAGAAGGCTGCAGTCATGACCTTGAATGCTAATGATAGATATTTGGATGCATGGAAAGAGGATTGTAAAGCAGCCATACAAGGTCACACAGGTCACTGTGCTTTAAACTGGATCTTGGAAATACAATCAATGATATTCTTTCCTATAAGTGTCTGGTAGAATCTTGCTCTGGTTAAGGGAGAAAAGATGTACTTGTATAGATAAAGATGTCTATACACTAGAGCGATCTGGGTGATCGGACTAATAATCGCTGTAGTGTATGGCCAATATATTTTTTTAACGTCTATAAAACGCCCCCCAAATGATTGGGTAATTTTATCTTGTAGCATACATAAAATGTATCGGATCCAAGCTGCACCTTCACCTTCTGGGCGGAGTAACCGCTACCTGTCTGTTATTATTAGCAAGTACAGTAGTAATACAGCAATGAACAGTCTCTTCACGTGATACAAAGCTTTTATTGTTGCTATAACAGCTAATTATGTGTCTAAATTAAACTCCGCCCAAGAGGAACTCCTGGTAATTAGTCCCTGCAGGAGAGGTGTGTGGCGCCGATATTGGACCTTTCCCTTGTGGATGGATAACAAACTGGGCCCTAAAATGGCAGATGTAATGCAGGCAAATGTTGGGTTATGTACATACGGTGTGGAAATACCTAGAAATACTAGTTGGCAGAAGTAGAGTAACTGTACATAATGCCAGGCAATGCAGAGTAAATACAATTCTGACTGCATCAATACCTGATAAATACATGTTATGCAGATGTAGTGTTATATTTGGTTTGTATTGCACCTTCCACACCTATATCCATATAGGCTTTATTTTTTAGATGTCCTTTTTATGATCCCTATTGGGAAGATAAGTGTTCTTTTATTCATGTTGAACCTGATCCTAAGCTTCGTTTCCATCAGTTTTTCTGACTGAATCGCCACAAAAGCAAGCATAGCGCATGCTCGCAACGGAAGCGAGCACAGTAGCAGAGGCGCACTGCTTCCCATACGTCTGTGTCCCTCTACGTCTGATCAACCATAGTGGAACTCTAGATAATCCACTATATTTAAATGAGGAAAGGGGTGTTTTTCTGAAGCAGCAGGAAAAAGGGCCTGCGCTTACGTGATGTGCTGACACTATCTCAGGGGATGTGAAGATGACCCTTAAAAAGAATAAAGGATTAAAATAGAATGTTTGTTTAAGTTAATGTCCTTACAGAAATTTTAATTTTCATGCCATAGAAGTGGAATCCCACTACTATGCTCTGTCATTAATAAACATTTAAATGGGTTTTTAAATGCTGCAAATGTAAGCATTTAAAAAAAACAAAAAACAAACAATGAAATGCTTAAGTGGTAGATACTTGTGGCTGTACAAGCTGCAACCTCTGCTAATATGACTGTGGGGAGAGAGAGAGACATGTTTGCCTCATTTCCCTAAAAAATGCAACTCTGGATATAGCGTTAATACTCTGGATCAAGTCCGTTACAAGCATAGTCTATAGTGTTCTCTGCAGAAAAGGTTGCCTTTAAAAAAGTAGAACGCTGGGTAGTGTAATATTTGCAGTAATAACACTTTCCTGCCTTGCAACATGCACAATAGTTTTGCCACTGGGGAAGGGATTGTAGCAATGCACTGCAAGACCCCTCAACAAAACCCTTTGAAAGATCCTGACACCGCTGGATCAGGAAAAAGACCACACTTTAATATGTTATACAATGGCTTTGACTGGATACACTCATATTGAGTATGCCCGGTCTCTACAAATACAGTTGCCACAGCCACTAGAAATTAGGACCTGGTGACCGGATTGATGTGAAGGAGCAAACCACGGCTTGAGCAAGGGATGTCAACCTGTTGCCTCTTTCTTTCCTACTTGCCTGCTGAATCTTATGGGTCAGAAGTGCCCAGCAGCACAATGCTGACTGTCTCTGCAGTTGCAGCGGGCAAGGGATTAGTAGCCACGGGGTTATCTCCCCTGTGGATAAATTGCAATGGTTGCTCCTTCCGTCCTGGCTCCTCTCTGCTGGCTCCTCACTAAACACAGAGAACACAGAGCAGTAAGAGTCTTCAGTAGATTAATATATAGATTTATTTTCTTTTCTTCTACGTTAGGCTATTTTTGACAAACTCCTTTATATGGACAATCGATCGTACAAATGCCTGCTTTAACGCGGTCTGTCAAAAAACCTGGTACCTAAGTTTTTGTGCTGGTTCCTAGCTTGTGAAAATAAAATGGTCTAGCTCTGGAATCTGGCATCGACTGGCTTGTCGGAACACAGCAAAAATTGACGATAGTCTGCATTGTACACTCTTGCAGCCAAGAAGAGTTGTCTGCCAAAAGGTAAGCGTTTTAATCTAACCCGGCCTTTAACCTTTCCCTAACTCTCTTTCCCACAGCTTAACCCTAATATCCCCTTCTTCAGCCCTAACTGTCCATGCCTCTCAGCCTAACCCTAACTATCCATGCCCTGCGGCCTAACACTAAACTTCCCTTTAAGCCCTAACCTACTAACCCCTGCTGCCACTGCCACTTCCACAGCCTGTATCTGTTGAGAACTGGGAAATCGGTTTGCATTGCCAATACTAACTTTCTATTTTTAGTTCTTTTTGAGCAATGATCTAGCCGCTGTTCAGCTGGCGTCTGTGTCATGTTTGGAATAGGGCTTCCCGATGAACGATTAGACTGCTTCCGGGTCCTATTAGGATGGGCACATGGCGATGCAGAGAGCCCAGATTGTATAGTATGTGTGCCTTTTTGGGACATTCGGGACATTGGGCCAGTCACCGTGGATATTACATAGTGTGTGGTCGGCATTAACCATTAATAAAAGGATGTTCTATAAAGGTCTTTTTTGAGGTGGTACTGGCCACCAACCTAGTAGGTGCCACCCATAAGATAGTTACATATTACATGGTAATCAATTAATCGGCGCCGGACAATGGGAAAATAGCCCCAATATCTGGGTAGTCTATGGGCTGACTATATATTTAAAGATATTATGATGGTTACCAGGGATATCACATAACATATGGCTGACATAAGAAATCAATAACACTTGGACTAAAAGTAAAATAGAGATAGAGGCTATTAGACATACCCACATCGTCACCATCACGTTACATGGTGATTGAGTCGGGCTCATAGATAAGCTTTCTGCATTTTATGTGTGTGGACCATACAACGCCTTGTATATAATATGTTAAAATGTGTGGCATGTTCCTTACAAAGGATATGATCTGGTTGACTAAGTGTGAAGTCAGGCTTACACGGCTGGGTTACCTTGCATAGGCCATGATCAATTAACCACAGACATTACTTTAAAAATAAGAGTTGTCATTCTATATTATGTAAATAAAGTTTGTCAAATAACCTTCTAAATTATTAGTATAAAAGACATAAATTAGTCTTCCTGTTACATCCATCTCTAATGACTACAAATAAGTAAATATAAAGTTGTGGCAAAAAAAAATAAAAATGGTTTTGGGATTGTGGTTACACTAGTCTCTCACATAGACCTGTGCCCTCTTCTGCCTGATTATGCCGGACACTCCATAGGTACCCAGGACCTAGCTCTGGCTTCTTAAGTGTGGAATCTACCGCAATGACCTGCCACGCATACATAGTAGGTCATTCACACAATCTACGTAAGGAGTAGTTCAGTTAGAAAGAGGCAGCCTAATGCCACCTTGGGGACTGATTAGTTAGAAGTAGGAGGGGGGTGGTATTTAGTTTAGCTTCTTAAGAAGGAAACTACGCACAGTTAGATAAGGTGCCTAAAAACGGGGGGCGGGTTAGGGGCTGGACGAGTGAATTAGGTGCGGTTCTGTCCATACCTAACTCACTCAAGTTTGAATCGGGTCCCCAATGCTTATTTGTCGAGCACTGATTCACATGTGTCTCTGTATTCAGTCATACCACCAATCCATGTGCTCTGGCTATAGCTTCTGATTAATTTGCGAATGGATCTATGAGTAACTGGTATGCAGGTATCTGTAATGGCCGGGCTACTATATTATTATTATTATTATTATTTATTGTTATTTATTTTATTTTAATTTTATTACATATTTATACATCACTACAAATTGTCTGCAGCGCTTCGCAGAGAACATTAACTCATACACACATTAGAGTTAATTTAGTCCGCAGCCAATTAACCTACCAGCAAGTTTTTAGAGTGGGAGGAAACCGATGCAGACACAGAGAGAACATACAAACTCCATACATATAAGGCCTAGTGCAGGAATTGGACTCATGACTTCAGTGCTGTGAAGCTGTAGAACTGTACAAAATTTAGTGTTTAAATTTCATTTGTTGTACAGAAACAGGGTGAATAGAATAAACAACCATGTACAATACAGATGTCATTGCCCTACACATAATAGAGAGACAGCTACTACTAAACACATGAAAATGCTAGTAGGATGTTACAGGAGAGTGAGGGTTATTAACGAGCAGTAAGTGAGGTATAGAAGGTCTGTGTATAAGAGGAAGGGAGCAAAAAATTTGACTTGTGAAAGCAACCTGTGGTTGCAACAGATGTGGCAGAAGGTGCAGTAGTAGAGGCAGAACACTAGGGGCCAGATTTACTAAGCTGCGGGTTTGGGAAAGTGGAAATGTTGTCCAAAGCAACCAATCAGATTCTAGCTGACATTCTCTAGTTTGCAATAGGAATGTGAGAGCTAGAATCTGATTGGTTGCTATGGGCAACATCTCCACTTTTCCAAAGCTTAGTAAATCTTCCCTTAGGAATACGGTACAAAAGGATAAGGCTGGTAGGATATTGCAGGAGAGCAATGAAGATAATCAAGTAGTATTGATGTAAAGCAGTGCTCCTCAACCAGTGTGCCACAGGATGTTGCTAAGTGTGCCGCGGTGCAATGTCTCTAACAGGAGAAAATACCCTGGAAGATCTTGCCTTAAGAGGATACTGGAGAGGATGCAGACACATAAATGGGGAATACTGGAGAGGCTGAAGACACATGAATGGGGGCTACTGTGAGGTTGCAGACACATGATGGGGGCTACTGGATAACATAGTTAAATTAGTTATAAGAAAAAAAAGTTATTTGCTGCAATGTTAAATTTAACAAATAAGAAAAATAACAATTAAATGTAATTTCTGTGTATGCACTTAGTAATTCCTGCTTTTTTTGTATATTTTGCTGTTGGTGTGCCACGGAATTCTGGGAAGGGCTTAGGTGTGCCGAGGGTGAGAAAAGGTTGAGGAGCACTGATGTAAAGGATGGAGCCAGGATATAGAGGTAATAAAGCCGCCTGGAGGTGCAGTAGTAGAGGGAGCACCCAAGGAACTGCCCATCAGAACTTACATTCTCAATGAGCCAAAACCCTAAAAGAGTCTGATTAAGTAGGGAATGGAGAGAGAAGCGGAGTCATGATTTGTGAGGAGAATTTGTAATCTTGAACAAAGAAATGTGTTTTATTGGCATGCCGGGAGAGTGAAAGTTAGGTTGGCAATTGTCCCATTCGATCAGTCCACATTCTGAATAGCTGAGCTTTCTTGCAAACCATAATGTTTCTCTGGGCTCGATCCCAACATCTGAATTGACCGCTGTGGTAAATATGACTAGGCGCTGGTGCTGGGATTCCACCCACAAATACACTTCAGCAGAACTCTGGGGACCAGAGTAAAATGACTATATAAGCACTGTCTATCTCCCACGTTTTTACTTCTCCTTCTCTTTGTGTCTCCAGCCTTTATTAACATGGCTGAAAGTGAAATGATTGATTTGAAGCAGCCAGGCATAAGTGGTATAATGAGGTCTTGGCGTGTGTGTTTGTTAGCAAAGCGCATGTCCAGAAAACAGACGCACACAAATGAGTGTGATATGTTATACACAAGCGCATATACACCTCATTACAACGGATTAGGGCGTCTGCACAATTTATGTGCAATGTTTACTTAAAAAGTACAACTAAGCGCATCGCCTTGTAACTGGTTGACACTTATAGGTGTACATTACTGGTGCTGAATGGAAAAAAAAAAAAATTTGGGGCAAAATCCCATTGTAAACACCATAAATAGACAATGGACCTTTTATTTGACTTCAGTCATTCTTGAACTTCCTGTTCTGTGTTTTGGAGAAAAAGCAGAGGTGGAAGTGCCGCTCCTAGCAAACAATTTGATTCTGTCTTGCTTTAGACAAAAAACTTAGTATTTGGTTACTATGGGCAACCACTCTGCGTTCCTTTTTGGTCCATCTACACCTCGGCATTTTTGTTAATTTGCAGGGATAATTGTTTTAGAAATTAAGTAAATGGTGATGTGACAGCGAATGTAGTGTCCTGCATAAGTCCCGACCCCCTGTCAATCTCTGTTCTAATCCCTTGAGTTACTAGGGATGGACGGGACTTGATGGCATGAAGCACCGCCCAACGCCACTAGGGTTTACAGTAGTGATTGACAGGGGTGGGGCTTAATGACATGATTTGCATAAATTACATCATTAAGCCCCGCCCTATACCAGAATCTATTTCTTTCCTCTGAGAGGGAAGAAATATGAAGTAAGCATCCCTGCTGTAAAGTGCAAGTAAACTGAATAGCTAATATAAATATAAAGAGCAGGGCTGATAAAGCAGTGGTGGACTTGGGTCTGGTACACTCACACTTTTTGGGGGCCTCCCTATCCCTCATCAAGTGTCTGCAGCAGCGGATTGCATGGATCCCTCTGAACCTCGGGCCTGTCACAGCTGTCCCTTCCCCTGTCGCCGGGCCTGGGTGGACTACAGGTCTCTCTTGGTCCCCAGCTCAGTTTTGCAAGCTTTGTCCGATATTTCTGTTGTTGAACTTCTTACCAAGAGTAAAAGTAATATGTGGCCCTTGGGGGGGGGGGGGTTAGAGGGCTATACTCTGGCCCATGCAATAGGCCTGTAACGCATGAAAACCTAATTGACAGGTTAGCTGATGGACACTAGGGACTAGTAAGTATTGGTTTTAAAAATACTCAGATGCTTTTTAGGCCGGTTTCCCATATTTGTGGGGGAAGTTAAAGGTGTGGGTTTAATTAGTAATGGTGGGTTTTCTCACTTTCCTTCTAATCCGCTCGGGTATTCTTGGCGTTGCGGACTGTTCTATGTACCGCACATGATACAGGCAAGTCATGTTTAGGATTTTTATACCTCGTGCTCGAGTACAAATTTGCTGAGCAGCAGCTGAACACTTGGCTCCAACTCTGTACTAAACACCATTCCATAAATATCTAATACCAGCCTGATCGGTGTTTACATCATTATGTCCAAGTACTTCCTGTGCTTCTCTGTGTTGGCTGCATATGTATGCTTCTAACTGTCCTGGTGCACAGTATACAGTTACTGTTGCCCCAGGCAACCCTTTAGGTCTAAACTCTGCTTTTGCTATGGAGAACACTGGTTTTTCTTCTGAGGAATAGCCTTCTAAATGCTCCATCTATTGTCTGTGTGTGTCGGGTCACATGTATGCATTTTTAACCTCTACTACACAAGAAACCATGGTTTTTGGTGTTCTTATACTCTTCATTGTTCAGCTGTGTTTTTGACAGTTATTGAGTTAAATATATAAATCTGTTATTAATGAAATGGATGGAAAAAACCCTAATTTAGATTTTAGTTGCTATTGACCTTTCAGGCTTTTTTTTAAATTCTTTTGTTCTTAATATCACATTATTTTATATACCTGCTACTTATCCCGCTGAATTTCAGCGGGATGCAGTGTCCGGTCCAATACTAGTATTTTAGAAATGCAGGCAACAGAGAGCTACATTTCGGCTGCCTCCTGTTTAAAAAAAATACTAGTATTGAGAAATTTTTGTAAATGCTTACCCATTCATTAATTCGGAAATCGCCGCCGCACAGCTGACCTGACACACGCACTGGACTGGAGGTGAATACTAGGGTCAAGCTGTGGGGAAGGGAGTTTTAGGGTTAGTCTGCGGGGAAGGGGGTCTTAGGGTCAGGCTGCGGGGAAGGGAGTCTTAGGGTTAGAATTTGGAGAAGGGTTGGGGGTAGAGCAGTACTCACCGTTGACTGCAGCCTCCTCATCCTGGGGAAAATTGATTGCTTTGCCTCGGTGAGGCAGAAGCAATCAATTTCCCAGGCACTTCTGAAATGCCTGGGGGACTCACACCCATTTGTACTGAATCCTGATTTAATAAGGTCCTGCGAGTGGACCTCCGTCTACGAAGGTCCATTTTAGGATCACTGTGTGATCCTAATTACCATACCTGCAAGGGCAGAACACTTCTTTAATGCTTATAACTTTCCACCAGCAGGACCCTGCCTCAACAGTTTTGCACCGGCCCCATCGTGTTTACATAATGGGTGTAGCCAAGTCCTTACTGTATGATTTTAAATACCCCTCTCCCTCCCACCATGCAGATATGCGTTAAGTGCACTGTCCTGTTCCCCACCAAAGCGACTTCCAGCAAGAAAATCTGATCCTTGAGGAATGATACATAGATAGAGTAAAAGAGTTACTAAGCATGCATAGTAGCTCTGCTCGTATAACTACACATGTAAGAGGAAATATTCTGAAGTGAGAATCCGGTCCCTAATATCTGGATCCGGTCCTTTGCTATTATCCTATCAAATGCATATACATTAATTTTATTCTGCTTGATAAGATGTTGTGTTGCTGTTCTCTGTTGGTCTTGGTGCTTTTAGTGACCATCTTATTGATGTGTTTATTTTTTTTTTTTCTCCAGTGGGAGGAATTTATACGGTTATACAGACCAAAGCCAAGATTACCACCGACGAGTGGGGTGAAAACTACTTCCTCATTGGCCCTTACTTTGAGCACAATGTACGGACTCAGGTGGAGTTGATTGAGCCTCCAAATCCCGCCATCAAGCGCACGCTGGATTCCATGAACTCAAAGGGATGCAAGGTGAGAAGTCATATATATCACGGACACCATATGCATAGCTTATAGACCAAACAATGTACACTGACCCAGGACACACCTACTCCCATAAATCAGATAACACAAATTGAGGTATACAAGAAGAGTTCTCTGTAATGGAAAACAAACAGTCTGTACTCACACATGCAGAGACATCCGTATCGCCAGCTACATCTCTTTGACCGCTTCAGCTGAGAATAGAAGCAGACTATGCCGATGTTTCTGAATCACTGAGAGCCGGCAGTTCAGACATATAGGCTTCTGTCTGTATATCTGAAATCCAACCTAGGCACATCTAAGTGAAGCTTAAATCCGCCCCTGTCTTTAGGATATGGCAAGGCTCGACAAATTTTAGTGAAATGCGCCAGACCCCATAAAAATTATATATACACAGTTTACTCACAGCCCAAAGTATTAACTTCCTTCCGATGTCTTCTCGTGTCTGGGGCTGCTGATGATGCGTGGAGAGAAACCACTGCGGTTATTTGATTGGGGAGGTGACCCCCAAGGCCACTGGTCACTCACCTGCTTAAGCTACAGGGACAGTCAGCATCTTGCTACTGTCCCATTATATTTAGCGGGTGAGCAAGTTATAAAGCATCCGAATTTCTAGTTGCAATGGTGACCTGGGATAGTGCCATTTTTCAGATCAGTAATCAATGGCTATAAACTCCAAATGCATGTCTACCTTATGTCCTAGTCAGAAGAGCTACAACAGTCTCCAACATCTAAAATACTTTCATAATCTCTTAACCTGTCGCTAATAGGGGAATAAAATAATTTGTCCTACCACATATATTATATATTACAGTATATACCATATATTCCTATATATTACATCTGGCACTATAATATCCTTCCCTTTTTTTTAAAGCCTCTAAGCTCCCTTGTGATATTGGACACTGTGTTCTTGTCCTTGTCTACTGCCAAGGGCTTTGCAAGTGTTAAGTAACAAATTCGGTGCATGTGCAATAAATGTTAAGTCATTATTTAAGCTCAATATTCCTGGAATGTAGTCTTGCAAAAGAAGTAGACTTTGACTGCAGTGTAAAGGTTTACAAGCTCTTAATGTGTTCTTGGTGACAGTATTACAAAACCAATGCAACGTAATAGTCCCATGGGATGCAGGAGATCGCGTCACAAGGCTTAGAGCACCTCTGTGATATTTGTTCATGAAATGATAGATGACAATCAATGGTATAGCTAGAAACATTAGCTGAGATGTGCATTTGCTTGTTACACTTTAGGGCATATAGTTCAACAGTAGAAGGGTTTGGGCCCCCATTGAGAATGGCCCTATTCCGATAGGGCCGTTCTTTCCCAGCCAGTTTCAAACTGGCTGGGAAAACGATTGCTTCTGCCTTGAGGAGGCATAATAATCGATCCCTGGAGCACCGGTGCTACGAATGGTAAGTTAGGATTCTGACCCCAACCCTCTCCCTAATCCTTACACTAACCCTCCCCTTCTATTATCCTGACCCTAACCCTCCCTTCCCCGCAGCCTAACGGTAATCCCCCCCTGCAGGCTAACCCTGCCTTTCTCAGAGCCTAACCCTCCCCCTAAGCCTAAAAGCCCCCCGAGAGGTTACTCACCTCTCCGGTGGTCCGGCGGTGGCACTTCCGACAAAGAATGGGTGAGTGTCCTGTTCATTACGTTAATTAGTAATGCACTGCTGGGAGCTCCTCTCTCAGCAGTTTCAGTGGCAGCGAAGATAGAAGCTGCCACATAAATAAACCTGTGTTTATCGTCTCTAAATGCTGGAAGAGTCAGAGGACTTCAAAAGTCAAGTGATCGGAGGCATCGTTGTTGCCTAATAAAGGAATATGTATATGTTTAGCCTTGTTCCTAAATTTTTGTTCGGATTCCTAGATAACTGTTGAGCCCTGGGCTAGGTGGCACTTAATATACTCAAGCAGTCCTACACAGACTATAATTATCATTGAGTTATTCCTTAGAGTGACTTTCTGAATTTTATTTTTGCCTTGCCCTTCAAAGCAAAACCCCATCTTGTGACACTGCTAAAATCTGTCCTTTCAGCCACTGCCTCGTCTGTAACGCTCGCCCCTGCTTCTGTGAATCCACCAGCACATGTACACTAAATTTAGCATTCCTTCTCAGTGACCCGATGTCCTCCAGAGATTCAGTTACTGCCCATCGAAAAGGTCACTTCTAAAAATTGTGAACCGTGTTTGTTAATCCTCTGGGTCAGGCTTGGTCTGTGGGGACTCGCAGTGTCCGGAGAGCTGTGGGATGTTGAGTGTTTGGGGTCCATTCAGTCAAGATAATGGAGAATTCTATTTACTTGATGCTGAAAGATAAAAGAAAGTAAAAAAAAAAAACAAAAACACAAGTAGATAAAGCAAGAACCAGAATAGACGCTAAATTCTATGTTTTCAAGCATGCGTTTTGTTGGTGTGTTGAATACAGCTTTAGATACAAATAAGGATCCACAGTCAGAATAAAGCGCTGTGTTTGCAGGGGAAGCGATTCCATGTTCCATGCGTGTGACGGTCGTTTACTCCCCTCAAACATACGGCAATTCCGTACCCTGCACTCTTGTATGCACCGATTCCACGTAAATTGGGGCTGGAGCATAGTAAAGGATTGTAGCCCTTACTGTATGATTTAAATGGGTCACATGCGCTGCCGCCAACCGTCATTTTATACTTGCACTCTGCTGATGGCTAATTGTCCCCTGTGTGTGTTTTTAGAATACGACCCCGTTCTGAAAATACCGACGCTCCAACGACCTGGTGGGTTAGTGCAGGGGAGGGGATGTATTTTAGTAGGGTAGTCTTAGGGTTAAGCTGCGGGGATGGCAGAAGGCGAGCCTTGGGGTCAGGCTGCGGAGAAGGGAGCCTTGGGGTCAGGCTGCGGAGAAGGGAGCCTTGGGGTTAGGATAATGGAAGTTAGGGATAGGATAATGGAAGGGGAGGGTTAGGGTAAGAATTGGTATAAGGGTTAGGGAAATAGGTATAGGCTCTTACCTGTCTGCAGTGAGGCAGGAAGTTTCTTAGTAGCTCCGTCTTTGGAAATAGGGTCTTGAAAAAGGGCCCTTCTCATAGGCGACCCACACCTGATTTAAATACCTTCCCCGCTCACCATGTAAACACTGTATACATGGCAGGTCATCACTCACCTCAGTCGGCAAGGCTTACAGCACGCAATCCAGAATTGTGTGTAGTGCGTTCCAACGATTTACTGCCATGAGAACGCATTTGCGGAACACACACATGAAGTTCTTCCATGTTCAGAATGTGTTAATAGGCTGTTTTACGTTATTCTGCATCCGCTTCAAGCTATGTAGTAATGCTCTCTGTTAACTGTAATTTCAATCTACAGTTTGTAATTAGACTTCAATGGTTCATTAATATAAAACACTGCTTATAATATGACTTGTCTCTAGAGCTTTGTGCACTGACATCCTGCCTCCTTCATCCCCCTCCCTTTAGAGATGAGCATGAATATTCTAGTTCAGGCCTAGCTAATCAATGGCTCTCTGTCTTGTGAAACTACAAGTCTTAGAATGCTCTACCTGCATAGGCATAGCTATTACCTGGCAAAGCATGCTGGGACTCATAGTTTCACAACACCTGGAGAGTCTGGCCTGTTGCAGTTGGTTCTAGCAATAACTACAGATCTTTTAGAGGTGACCTTGATGCCTGGGAGACAAAGCAACACCACACAACTCATCACCCAAGCAAACTGACAGCTGCTAACACTGTGTTCCCAGGCTCCCCTGAGTCCTGGTCTTTATTATAATGAGAAGGCTTAGCACAGGGCTGTTTTGTTATAAGCTGTGGCTTCATTCCATTTTTTTTTGTATATTTTACCAAATTCACACATTGCAGTGCCTGATGTTAAATGTAACCGCACAATACCATGTTGCATTGTGAGAGGTGCAAATGTGTTTGTTTTTTGCGTGCATGGAAAATACTGGGTATTTTAGCTTATTGCACACAAATACTGATCAGCTTTATTTTTGAACTCCAAGCTTTAACCTACACAGTGTCACCTTTCAACTCTTTCTGTCTGTATGGTTCAACTTTCCAACCCCTGCGGCTCAACAAGGCTAAGCTGCAGATTTACTATTTGTTTTTATTTTTATGTTAATACCAACTCCTGACCAGCTCTAGTGCAGATATATAATATAATATACCTCCAGCAGACGTCCTAAAGCACATGGACGTGAATGATCAATACAAAATGAAGGGGAAAGAAAGCTGAGTTGCATAATTTTAAAGGGTGGAAAGTCTTTCTCTCCAACCCTGACTGGAAGGCCATTCTGTTACTTTTAATTCAACCAGTGTGCTGCCTAAGGCAGATTTATCACAGCTTACCTATAAGACTGTAGCCAGTGTTCAATTAGCTGTGTCGTAAAGGGTGTAATACGTTTTTCGTCTATTACGGTATCTGAGCAGAGTAGATGATGGGGCATATTTAATCATATCATATTTAAGTTACATTCACATCATACTTCATGCATCCATTTCTTGTGTCTCCCCTTGGGGAAATCTCAGAGGGGAGATCCTGGTGGCGTCTGTGTGTGGGGAAGAGCCACGGGAGTGATGTCCTCCTTTCCCATGCTTCCATGTATAGTAATGGATGTGGCGCCATAGGGGGACTTTCAGGATGAAATCTCAGAGATTTGGGTGTAGAATAGACTAAATGAACAAGGACCAGACACCATAGATTAGGAAAGGGGGCAGGGGGTTAGGTGATGTGGCCGTATATAGAATTTTATTTGTTATATTCTTAAAATGCAATTTGAACAGTAAAGATTGCTTGTTGTGATGTGAAAGATGAATACTCGCTCTCTTGTTTTGTAGGTTTACTTTGGTCGCTGGTTGATAGAAGGCAGCCCGTACGTCATCCTCATCGACATTGCCGCCACTGCCTGGAGCTTGGACCGCTGGAAGACAGAACTGTGGGATAGCTGCACCATTGGGATCCCGTGGTACGACCGAGAAGCCAACGATGCCGTACTGTTCGGGTTCTTAACCGCCTGGTTCCTTGGTGAGGTGCGTCCGCTACGGAAAAGTCAGGATTAATGGACTCACTAACAGTTTAAAAAGACAATTTACAAATCTGTGACTGTGGCAAATAATGGCTACTGTGGGACTGATGAGTTTTTGGTTACATGTGAGTTCTCACAGTAAAAAAGAACAACCCACAGTGACCAATCGGCATCTATCTTTCATCTACCTAAATATTAGTGTGTGTTTGATTGGCTGCCATTAACCAGTAACAAAACTATACCATTCTATCTGTAAAATAAAACACAGAAACGTCCGTATAACCCCTGCGTCCGTTATCCCCTGCCCTTCATGCACCTGTTTGCATTAACCTATAACTACATCTGAGCAACTTCCAGTGTGTGTGTGTGTGTGTGTGTGTGTGTGTGTGTGTGTGTGTGTGTGTGTGTGTGTGTATTTGGCTGCCATGACCAGCACTACTGCACAGGTGTTAGTAAATGATCCCTACTAATTCCCAACATCGCTGCCTTCATCATGTCGCTGTAAGTAAGTGGTACTGAGCATGGAGTGTGGTTTGCCGGTGCGATGTTCTCTTTTTCGATACACCATCACATGGTTGTCCAATGGCAATTACTGTGAGTCTCCATTTTTCAGGTGTGCAGCTGCAAAGATTTCTTTTTTTAAAAAGACAAAACTTAAATTAGCCCTAACCTTAACCCTTCCCATGCCCTAACCCTCCATTTTCCAAACCCTGACCATTACCTTTCCCTTGAGCCCTAACCCTTGCCCTCCTTTCTTAAACCCTAACCTCAGCACCGCCGCAGTCTCGGCCCTAACCATAATCGCCGCAGCTGTTTCGCTATTGGAAACAGGTAGAAGTAGGTCCCCTTTTCCAATAGCCATTCTCCCATTGGTGGGCATTTCGAACATGATAGTTGGTCGCTGTATCATGTTTAAAATAGGGCCGCTCGCACCGGAAACTGTTGTACACTTTATGCTTTATGGGCAGTATTTGGTGCATTGCATATGTGCCTTGGAATCTTGGAACCCCAGAATGAATGAATTAGAAGCAAATGGCATTTCATCTCAGGGTTGCAACTTAAATAATGCTTTTGCGTGCAGGGATACTGGCTGCTCTCAACTCTAACTCTGTTTGCACATTTAACATTTCCCCCTACATCACAATGGGCTGATCCAGACTTCAGAGCGTTTTACGTATGGAAGCGTACCTACACACTACAGAGGGTAATGCCCTCCCCCTGCACTCCCTTTGCATGTACGTAACTTAGTTGACTTGCGTGTTGAGAACCCTGCCTTACCTTTTCCTTGCGTATCTCTGGTTGTGCGTATCGCCTTGTCATACGCAAGTGCCTAACCCCGCCCCTACTGTACAATTTAAATGCCTCCCTCCTCCCACAATGCGTGTTTTCGGCTTGCATAGGGAAGCCATTCCCTATCGTACAGATATACGTACAATCAGAGATACAATATGTAACATCTGCTGCGCACATTCATAGTGCATCACCACAGCCAGATTTATGCATGCCGCGTGCGTAAATTGCCAGCCGTAACGAAGTCTGGATCAGGCCCAATATGCTTTTCCAAAGGTGCAACTGTGCTTTATCATAAATCTGCCACATAAAAGTGTTTTCCACTTTGTGTCTTTTAACTCCTGTCGTGTTGTATATTTCCATTTCATTCTATGGAACGAGGGATATTGTGAAGATCAATAGCTTTGGGGCCCGGCCTTTCTCCATCTTTGTGCCTTTGATCATTTAATGGATTTCTTAAGTAAAAAAAAAAAAAAAGTGCTTTGCTGGGAAGATGGAGTGGGGAATACATGGAATACAGAGGGTAACTCCGCTGTCTCCCTCACACACCATTCCAGGTTACCATCAAGTCTTGTGTCCTATTGATCTTTCTCTTATTGTGTTTTTTCTCTTTCCAGTTTGCGGCACAATGCCAAGATGAGAAGCCCTTTATACTCGCCCACTTCCACGAGTGGCTAGCTGGCATTGGCTTATGTATGTGCCGAGTCCGCAAGCTCCCGGTGGCTACCATCTTCACAACGCACGCCACGCTTCTGGGTCGCTATCTGTGTGCCGGAAGTGTGGACTTCTACAACAACCTGCAAACAGTAAGAGAAGCACCGTGATTCTCCCTAGCCCTACATGTAATATGATATTATGTATATGTGTGTGTGTGTGTGTGTGTGTGTATATGTGTATATGAGACAGAGAGAGAGAGAGACTGTTTGTTGTAGGAAGTTGAGTTTCTGTAATTATACTTTTTAGCAGAGTTTAAAATTTAATGTTTTTGATATTACTCATTAGTTCCATCATCCTACTATGGAAACTAAGAAATCTATACATATGTTGGAAAAATAGGGCCGGATCCAGAACTACGTCCGTCTTCCATAGACGGACGTAGTTCAATAAACAGTAGCTACTGCGTTATGCGTAGTAGCTCTTGTACGTAACGTAATAGCACAATGCCAAGATGAGAAGCCCTTTATACTCGCCCACTTCCACGAGTGGCTAGCTGGCATTGGCTTATGTATGTGCCGAGTCCGCAAGCTCCCGGTGGCTACCATCTTCACAACGCACGCCACGCTTCTGGGTCGCTATCTGTGTGCCGGAAGTGTGGACTTCTACAACAACCTGCAAACAGTAAGAGAAGCACTGTGATTCTCTCTAGCCCTACATGTAATATAATAATCTAAAAGACCGCATATACACAATCTACGTATCGAAACGATACGCAGATTACGTACAAGAGCTACTACGCATAACGCAGTAGCTACTGTTTATTGAACTACGTCCATCTATGGAAGACGGACGTAGTTCTGGATCCGGCCCATAGACACTAACCGACACAAAGTCGCAGAAGTTGAGCAAATCTCTGAACTAGGCCTTTGCCTGTGTTTGTGTTTAGCTGCAGTCTTCTAGGAGGAGTCTGCTTCAGTATTTGATGTTGTAGCACAGTGGTTAGTAGTCCTGACTCACAGGATTGCAGTCATCTGTTTGATTCCGGATAAGGAGTATAGTGTTTGGGGTCTGTGGACCTGATTCAAACTTGAGAAGGAGCTTGAAAATAAGAGAGGAAGGTTACACCTGGGCTAAACCATATTGATTTCAGGGGGAGTCAAGTTAATTGTATTCTTTGCATGCAGGATAGCCCAGGAGTAACTTTCCTCTCATTTTCAAGCTCTTCTTTAGTCTAAATCAGGCCCTGTCTTTAGTGGCTGCAGAGGTTACCAGGACCTTTGTCATTTTCCTAGACAAGTACGTGACAGCCAGACCAGTGGTTCTTGGCCACGGTACTCAGGTACCACTAGCAATGCGTGTTTTACAGGTCTCCTTTCTGGAACACAGGTGTGTTCATTACTGACTGACATATGTGATAATATCCAGAGATGATGCTCATTATTGGGCCTGATTTAGAGGCTGAAAATAAGAACTTAAAGTTACACCTGGGCTAAACCATGTTGATTTCAGGGGGAGTCAAGTTAATTGGTTTAGCCCAGGTGTAACTCTAAGTTCTTATTTTCAATCTCTGAATCAGGCCCTATATCACTTGTGATTATGAAAAGACCTGGAAAACATGCACTGTTAGTCATACATGAGGACCTTATACAGTAGTGGCAGAGAGACTTGGGAAAGGAAAGGGAATGTCTTTCTTAATTTATGTAAACAAAAAAAGTTACAAAAAACGTGATGGATATATGTGTATGTCCTTATTCTGACAGTTTAATGTAGATAAGGAAGCTGGAGACCGACAGATCTATCACCGATACTGTATGGAACGAGCCGCCGTCCAGTGCTGTCACGTCTTCACCACCGTCTCTCAAATCACCGCCATAGAAGCTGAGCATTTGCTGAAACGCAAGCCTGGTACGAACCCCGCTACCTTTACTTATATTGTGTTTGAGAACGGCGCCATCTGCTGGACGCTTCAGTCATTTTCAGTGGGTTGTAATGAATCCTAAAGCTACTGCATGATTTGGAGATTGAGGATCCTGAGTGTGAAAAGAAAAACCATGTTGGATTACAGGGGAGGCAAATAATTGTGTCTCTTGCTAACATTAGAGTTGAGGTGATGTTTCCTAGCCCAAGTCTAAATAACAATGTAAATGTATACCTGGTCAGTATCTGTGTGCAATAAACAAAAGCAAAGTATTCTCCCTGCATGCAAAGAATAACATTCATTTGACTCCCCGTGAAATGCAACATGGTTGTGTCCAGGTGTAATTTTCCAGCTGATTTTTTCTTATTTTCAAATGCTGGATCTAGTCCTGAGTTTTCACCTTCTGTGTACTGTATGAGGTTTTTTTTTAAACTTTGCTCTTAATCCTTTACTAGCCCATAATATCTGATAAATCCAGGTTTGTTCTCTCGTCTTGCTCTTTGATTACAGATGTAGTGACTCCCAATGGGTTGAATGTGAAGAAGTTCTCTGCTATGCATGAGTTTCAGAACCTCCACGCTCAGAGCAAGAATCGCATCCAGGAGTTTATTCGGGGGCACTTTTATGGGTAAGACGTCAGGGCCGGCTAATCTTTCACCTTAACACCCTAGACTCGAGGCCAGATTTACTAAGCTGCGGGTTTGGAAATGTGGAGATGTTGCCCATAGCAGCCAATTAGATTCTAGCTGACATTCTCTAGATTGTAACTGGAAAGTGAGAGCTTGAATCTGATTGGTTGCTATGGGCAGCATCTCCACTTTTCCAAACCCACAGCTTAGTTACTCTGGCCCCAGGTGTGTAGGCAACCTGCTGCAATCTAGTTGTAGTGGAACTAAAAGGGCATGATGAGACTTGTAGTCTACTAAAGGTTGCCTGTAGCTGATGTTGAGCAGGTGTCCTGACACGTTACATGTTCTCAACAGCTGGTAACATTTGTGTGTGTTGCTCCAATGATCTTTTGTGTCAATTGTGGCTGTCTTCTTACATTACACCTAATCCTTGTACATATGCATGGGATGCAGACACCGGTGCAAACGGCTGTTTTTTGACAGTGATACAGCTGCATCAATTATGAATTTTATTATTGTGAACGGATACCATGACGTATGGCCCCTATTTCAGCAAGGTACACACTACCCATACTGCATACTGCTTTCACCGACTAGCTGTAGTGCTTTCCCCTATGGGCTGCTGTGGTTTGGGTTAGATGAAGAGAGGACAGTTAAAACAAGGGGAAGATTATGGTTAGGCTGCAGAAGGGGACAGGTTAGGGTTAGACTGTGGAGAGGGGAAGGTTAGGGTTAGGCTGTCAGACATGGAGGGTTAAGTTTAGGCTGCTAGAGGAGGGAGGGTTATAGTAAGGGTTAGGGTAAGGGATAGGAGAACATTCTACATGTCACAGTTTGAGCATTCGAATCCCCGCTGTCTCGCAAAGAAGTTACAAAAGCAATTGCTTTCGCTGCTGCCCTGCCGGAAAAAGATCTTCTGCAAAACAGATATTTGGACCAACGAAACTACACCCTACATACAGCTTTCTCTCCTTTCTTCTTTCGTGTTGTTTCTGTAGGAGCCTGTGAAATCCAATAGATTGAGATAAAAAAGAAGGAACCTTCATGTGTTGCATGCTAACAACAAACCTTTCTTGATTATTCCATCAATTATTCAATTTATAACATTACCATTATAAAAAAAGTGGATGATAAAATGGGACACACAGAAAGTATGTTTGTAACCTCATCAGTGCTCTGGCAATGTAATGGATCACTCAATGCAGACATAGGGCGATAGTGTGGTTCTGCGTTGCGAATGGCCCTATTTCGATAGGTCTGTTCGCTCCCAGACAGCTTTGAACTCTGAATCAGCCCCATAAACCATACCAAGTGCTTCATCAGAGGTGCCATATGGGACATTTCTGTTCTCTCTTAGGCACCTGGACTTTAATTTGGACAAGACCCTGTTTTTCTTCATTGCTGGTCGTTATGAGTTCTCCAACAAAGGAGCTGACATATTTTTGGAAGCTTTGGCCAGACTCAACTACCTTCTGAGGGTGAGCATATACTACACTTGCAATGTACACTTGTTATGTTGCTGTTAGTCATGGAATACCTGTATAATTATTACTGTGCATAAATTACAAGAGGTTTCCTCTGCCCCAGGTGAATCAGAGTGACATCACCATAGTGGCATTTTTCATCATGCCGGCACGGACCAATAATTTTAATGTGGAAACGCTAAAGGGTCAAGCAGTGCGCAAACAGCTGTGGTGAGTGCACGGTCATTTTAATTTGATGTTACAACTGTTATGTCGTCGTTATATTATGCTGTCCCTGAATTGCAGTACAAGAATTTGGCCACTAGGTGTCACTGCATATTAGGCCTCGGACTTAACTATTCCGTTCTGAGATTCAATTCGTCAATACCTCCAACTGTCCCAATTTAGATGGGGCAGCAGGGATTTTAGGCCTTTGCTATTGGTCCTACAAGTTTATGTTTCAATAATTGAATTATACCATATATATATTCAGTTACTACTTTTGGATTCTGAGGCTTTTTGTGGAAAGCATGCTGGCTTGTAAAGCAATGACTGGGACAGAGGCTGTGTGGTCACGTTGTCAGGGTAGCTCAGTTGGTCTCCTGTGATTACTTGAGGAGCCACGAGGAGCTGCAGGAAGAGAGGCTAAGCTCTGCTGACAGCGTAGCACAGCCTCTCTCCCTGTAATTCCTTTATGCTGACCAGCCCTGGTCTCACAGAGGACCATCAGGAGGAGAGGCATATCCTCTCTCCCTGCAACTCCTCTTGGTGTCCAGTGCTGGTCAGCACACAGGAGTTGCAGGGATAGAAGCTGTGCAATAGCACGAGAACACACTTTGGGAACAAATGTACTACATATTCTCCACATAACCACACCTCTTTTCCATGTGGCCTTACCCATCTAGCAAGTGGTTACACCTTATACTCTGCTGACCTTAGTCACATGGTTTAATAATTTTCCCGTCTTTGTTTCTGTATAGGGATACAGCTAACGCGGTCAAGGAGAAGTTCGGGAAGAAGCTGTATGAGTCCTTACTAGTGTGAGTGAAAACTTTTTTTTCACTGTTATATTGATGACTTATTTGTCTTTCTGGGATCTACCAAACCAGTAGGCTCCAAGCATTAAGGTTAAGATGAAACAGGGACTTTGGGATTGGATAATTGAACTTAATTGTAAATACTAAGCTAAGTTTTTGGGCATGGACCATTTATTCAATAGTTTAGTCCATCCCCTCCTAATAACCATGGGGTAGATCCAGAACTAGGTGTGCAATACGTTTCCACGCGTATGTGCTATACACTCCCCTAGGCACACCCCTTGAATGTACGTATTTCACCAAGTTCCGCTTCCCAAACCCTACCTTAACTTTTTTTCGCGTAACAGCGTACGTCCGCTAAACGGACTTATAGACTACGTGAACGTACGCCGCTTAGCACGCCCATACTGTACACTTTACATACAAACCTCCACCTACTTCACGTAAATCGAACGTATTGTTGACTCACGTAAAATTGGCACGCCCACATGTAAGTATTTACGTGACAAATACGTGAATGGCCCATCCGTTCAAAATTACGCTACGCTAATAAGCGTATTTTCTATGGTGCGCATGCGCAGTACTTACAAATAGGCAATTTTACGTCTCTGCCACGCGTAAATTTGCTCCGATGCGTTGTTCTGGATCAGGCCCCATATCTATATATCCCATCTATCCCTCTAGTGTTTGGAAACTATCCATCAATCAGATCACTTAGCCATCGGGCCAAAGTACTTAGCCAATGTCTTACACTCCGTTTTAGTTACACCTAAAATGTAAGGCTTTCAGGCCATGTTATCTGTCTATTTACCATTGCAGAGGGAACTTACCGGACATGAATAAGATGCTTGATAAAGAAGATTTCACTATGATGAAGAGAGCTATTTTTGCTACACAGGTATGGTGAATCTGATGAAGTGTACATGTTACAAAGATCATTAAAACCTAGTCTTTGATGGCAGACAAGAGCAACATAACCCATCCAGACTTATCAATATATATATCTTTTTTTTAAACCCCTGATGACCATAGTCCCTATTTAATCCTTAGTTAAATTTAGTTTCTGATTTTAGAATATCCTTTACTGTATTTGTCACTTCCATCTTTAAAGGGAGGCTATTCCTCTTATCCACTACCCTTTTATATCTAGACCCTCTACCCTCCTGTGTCAGTGTTGTCTTTGTTCTAATAGAAACATAGAAAGTGACGGCAGATAAGAGCCACGTGGTCATCCAATCTGCCCATTTGTTTTTTTTAAACTATACTGACCCTAGACCCTATTTTACCTTCAATTTAGTTTGAGATTTATATTTATCCCAAGCATGTTTACACTGTTCTACTGGGTTAGCCTCAATGACCTCAGATGAGAGTTTAATCCACTTATCTATCACCCTTTCAGTGAAGTCATTTTTCCGCACATTTCTTCTGAATCTACCACCCTCCAGTTTATATCCATGCCCTCGTGTTCTATTACACCTCTTCCTCTGAATAATGCCCCCTCCTCTAGCCATTCACAACCCTTGATATATGTGAAAGCTGCTATCATATCCCCCCATCTCCCTTCTCTACTCCAAGCTATACATGTTAAGTTCCTCTAGCCTTTCTTGGTATGATTTGTTACAAAGGCCATGGACCATTTTAGTTGCTCTTCTTTGCACAGTCTCTAATGTATTTATGTCCTTCTGGAGATATGGCCTCCAGAACTGAACGCAGTATTCTAGGTGAGGGCGTACCAATGATTTATAAAGGGGCAGCACTACTTCTCTCTTTCTGCTACTAATTCCTCTCCTTGTGAAATCAATCTTCTGACTTGCCTTTCTCATTGCTTTGTTACATTGCTTGGCTACCGTTTGAGTCTCTTGAAATAGTGATTCCTAGATCCCTTTCCTCCCCAGTAGTTTATAATGTAGTTCTGTTAATCATATATTGCTTATACTTCTCTTCCTTTGAGGAATTCCTTCTATCTGTACCTGGATAAACCCCTTGAGATGGGCTTCACGCAACCTTGTTGACCTAATTATTGGTAGGCAAGCTGTATTGTGCACTTAGGATTGTGTTTGAAAGACTGTTCTCCTCTCCGCAGAGACAATCCTTCCCTCCTGTGTGCACCCATAACATGCTCGATGACTCCACAGACTCTATCTTAAACAGCATTCGAAGAATTGGCCTTTTCAACAGCAGTGCGGACCGTGTGAAGGTTAGTTGTCCTCTGTGTGTCACGTGCTGCTTTCTATGTGATGTAGTCCATTCACCTTGATTATTTTTTCCCCATATGTGGCACACTTTTTGTTTGCACCTCTGTGCTATGCAATGATCCCAGTGCTTATGATTGTTGGGAGTCACAAATCACCTAGATGCTTGACAATAGTCCTGTTGTCGGGCTTTGAGTCATTTTGAGGCCACATGCTTTGCAGTTTTGCAGCATGTGGGTAAAGTGGTCTGTACAGGAGCAGATCTGGTTGGCTAGATAGTCGTTCCCTAGGTTGTTTTGTTGTTATAACCTTTGTGTTGGCTTCTAGAGTTGAGTTACTATCCAGTGCTATTGCTATGTTTTAATTATATGGAGCTAAAGAACATTCTGCTCATTGTCATTCCTAGGTCTGTTTTTCGCGGACAGATTTGATTGATGCGCAGTCATTTTTAAAGACCAGATCTGCCAATATGTGGGCACAATTACTAACACATTAACCCCCACACACTTTCCTGTGTGTCTTTGTGGTTGGTCTAATCTTTCTTGCACTGATGCTCGGAATACTGGTGTTTCCTGGTAGTAGAAATCCTTTCCAGTAAAACCTACAGGGACGTTTATGAGAACTAATGCACATTTATCGATGTAAAATATACTGCAGTGCATTGGGATGTACATATCTGCGCTAATCTTAATCTAGATACTTATGACAGGCCTTGTCCACTATATAATCTGCAAATCCGTTATCCTGAAGGTCTGCGAAATTCAGTTCCCAGGACTGGATCTAGACCTCTACAGGGGGAGGGGAAGGCAGTACCACCCCTAGGGCATTTGAACCGAGGCGCACACCTCAAGGCTTAGGGGGGCCCCGCCAGCTTCATTTTTCCTCACAGAGCCACGGCTGCCTGCTACGACTTTTACTCCCTATAATCCAGGGGATATGGATAAATATACTAATCCTGGACCGTATTCAGACTTGATAACGTTCGCAGACATATGCATGTCATTGGCGTAAGTTGGCATGTTTTGTTTTTTAAAACTGTGCCTGTGTGCAGCAGATGTTACACATCGGATCTCTGTGCGTACGTGCACAACTCCGTATGACAAGGCGAGACAACACCCAGCACGTGCCAGAATACAAAATGTGGGTGGGGTAGGGGCATTTAAAATGTACAGTATGGGCCGGGTTGGGCACTTCGCACATCGGAACGCTACGTCCGCACAACGATACGCGCGGAGAAGTTAGAGTAGGGCTATGGACTTGGAAGTCAGATAAGTTCCATAAGTGAGAGGAGAGGGTCATGGGATCGCACCGGACACCTACGTGCGGATTTTTGCTACTCTGGACCTGATTCACACTTGAGAACAAAAAACAGGTTTTGAATCCTTAAAGAAAAGATCCTAGTGGCTACTTGAATAACAGTGCACTGTCTGTTCACTCATAGTATCTAATATCTCAATAAAACACATGGATAGTTACAAGTCATGCCCCCCTGTATACCATGCAGTTCTAGAACAAAAAACAGGTTTTGAATCCTTAAAGAAAAGATCCTAGTGGCTACTTGAAAAACAGTGCACTGTCTGTTCACTCATAGTATCTAATATCTCAATAAAACACATGAGTAGTTACAAGTCATGCCAATTTCTATTTATTAAATCAGCTGTAATAGCTGAGAAGCAAATCGTACAGCTCAATGGCTGTGATGTTTGTAGCGAATTTTTTCAATTGATCCCAGCAAGTTATACAAAGTATCAAACGCTATGTAGCCATTGTGTTCACAGAAATACTCAGAGTGAGAAAATCCAGCACATACAGATTATGTCAGTGGAGTGAGAATAACGCAGTGCTTTGTTAGCAGGTACAAAAAATCATGCTAGAGTCCAGACAATGAACAAGAGGAGAGGGGTGAAAGACCTAATCTAATCCAGGTAAACTGTCCCTAGTACAGACTACCAACCTCACGGTCAGGCTTCACGTATTCCACGCTGGTAACTCACCCTCCCTACACTTGGAATAGTATCTCCTGTGTGCTGGTCCTCTGGTCTGATATTCAGTTCTCCATGAGCATCTCAAGGCTTGTGGGATCAAAAAGGGGCAGGCGGGGCGCCGGTGCACGCGTCGCGTCCGTCCAAAACAGCGTCTCCAACGCACGTTTCGCTGACGAGCTTCCACAGGGAGGGCTGAGCTCGTCAGCGAAACGCGCGTTGGAGACGCTGTTTTGGACGGACGCGCCGCGTGCACCGGCGCCCCGCCTGCCCCTTTTTGATCCCACAAGCCTTGAGATGCTCATGGAGAACTGAATATCAGACCAGAGGACCAGCACACAGGAGATACTATTCCAAGTGTAGGGAGGGTGAGTTACCAGCGTGGAATACGTGAAGCCTGACCGTGAGGTTGGTAGTCTGTACTAGGGACAGTTTACCTGGATTAGATTAGGTCTTTCACCCCTCTCCTCTTGTTCATTGTCTGGACTCTAGCATGATTTTTTGTACCTGCTAACAAAGCACTGCGTTATTCTCACTCCACTGACATAATCTGTATGTGCTGGACTTCCCCACTCTGAGTATCTCTGTGAGCACACTTGCTACATAGCGTTTTGATATTTTGTATAACTTGTTGGGATCTTTTGAAAAAATTCGCTACAAACATCACAGCCATTGAGCTGTACGATTTGCTTCTCAGCTATTACAGCTGATTTAATAAATAGAAATTGGCATGACTTGTAACTACTCATGTGTTTTATTGAGATATTAGATACTATGAGTGAACAGACAGTGCACTGTTTTTCAAGTAGCCACTAGGATCTTTTCTTTAAGGATTCAAAACCTGTTTTTTGTTCTATATCATTTATTGGGCTATACGGTAGCACCCCCCATTGTGGGGTAGGTCTCACTCTCCATACTACATGTGCGGCGGAACTTTTTTTGTTTTCACACTTGAGAATCTGCGTAAATTTAGGTGCGTATATTTAAGAAGGGATATACTGCACCAGCGTTGTAACCTAATATATGCAATTAACAGAGGACTTCAGAATGGGACGGCTCTGAATCACTCTTACAAACCTATTTGTTCTAGGTTCCTAGTGACTTAAGAATGAAGGGCAGTGCCGGGAAAAGCTAAGAATGAAGATAAGAAGATTGGGTGGAGGGAGCCATTTAAATGGGAAAATCTGGGTGCGGTTAGGCAGAAACGTTCTTAATTATCCGCCCCAAGGCACACAACTAGGAACCTAAAGATAAGGGAGCCCTATGGCATTCGTCAGTTAAGAAGCTAAAAACCGGGGGCGTGTCAGGGGAGTCGCCTTGCGACTTGTTTATAATTAAGAACCTAAATCATTCTTAAGTGTGAATCAGGTCCTCTGTGTGTATGAAACGCGCGCTTACGTTTGAATACAGTCCCTTGTGCTTAAGTAGCTTTTTGTATTTTTTTTTTTACATTCTGCAGTTTTGCACATTTGCGTTTAAGCCACATTATCATTTGTAACACTGACCAATAAGTATAAATCTAATAAAAGGTTTATCCATGTATCTGGAAGATGTACTTTGTGTTGCCACTTTTTTCAAGTCCTTTCTGCTCGGAGGGGTTTAAAAAAAAAAAAACACACACAAAAAAAAACACAAAAAATGATTGTATGCTAGAATAAAAGTGTAGAATATTAGTTCATTAAGATCATACTAGAATATCGGTACCACATCTTACTGGTCACCTCTGCTGTGCTTGGATGTGTGCTGTGCTAATACTTTATCACTTTATTATGGGGATCCTCTGCATTTATAACGGCTTGGCCAATCTTTGACTCTCCAGGTGCTGTGAAACTACGAGTCCCAGCATGCTTTGGCAGGTATTGGTTATGGGACGTGAAGTTTCACAATACCTGGAGAGCCACAGGTTGACTAGGCCTGGTCTAGGTGCACTTCTGCATTCAGTAGGATTTGCTGCTGCTGACCATGTGACCACTGCTGTCTTGAACAGTGATTGTTTTCCCCTGTTGATATATGCCAGGTTACACCAGTGTTCTAGCACATTGCCAGTGCTCTGTGTTCTATTTAATTATTAACACTCCCCCATCCTCTCTCTCCTATTCCTGCTCCTGTACTTTTTTCCTTTCCCTTCTCTCCCTCACAGGTCATTTTCCATCCTGAGTTTCTCTCATCCACAAGCCCACTGTTACCAGTGGATTATGAGGAGTTTGTACGTGGATGTCACCTGGGGGTGTTTCCTTCTTACTATGAGCCCTGGGGCTACACACCTGGTAAGCCATTACTTTTTTTTTGGCTTCTGTGTCATTTGAGCAGAAACATGGGGGCAGCACCTTGGTAAACAAAATCAAGTCATTGAAAAGAATCACAAAATTTGAAAGGGGGAAAAGCAGATGGGTCCAAATGTCACTTGTGGCTGTAGCCATCTTGGAGGTTAAATGCTCAGCCAATCAGATCACTAGGATCTGGTGACATCAGTGGACCACTTTTAATGTGTTACACAATCATAATGTATTTTTTAGACCAAAATCTTAGTCGTGTGTTTTTTTTTTTTTTGGTTTTTTTTTTTTTTTTTTTGGTTTCAGTTTCTTAATAAAAATCTTGAAAATGTTTCAAATGGGGACCAATTATGACTTGGGATCGGATCCCGACCCCCTTAAAGTCTTTAGAGTCCGCATGGAAGAGGGGAGTGATCTTTCCCTCTCGCTCCTCTCTTTTGTGCTGAGATTTTGTGATTTACGCTGCCATAAGTGACTCCCATGTATGAGCCAGTTTCTATTAGGCAGCGGTCCAACCAAGCCCCCCCCCCTTCTGCCTGGCTCTGCCTAGTCTCACCCGTCGATACTCTGGGCTCCATCTCCTTACTATGGGGTCAAAGTATGTGGCCTTCAGCCTCTGACCACAGGTGTGCTCAGTTATGAAAGATTAGATTTCTTAAGACTCACGTGTGGTTGTAATTATTTTGTTTGTGTTGATTTGAGGAGAGCTAGAAAACATGGACTGTTTAGGGATACTTAAGGTCAGTTGTTGGGCAACACTCCCTTAAATCATACGTTCCAACATTCAAACTTGGCAAATCAGACCAAACTATACCTCACCCAATCTACCCAGCTCTGTCCTATGAGGGATGTCTTACAGTCTGTGTCCGCTTGGAGACGGCCATTTTGTGTAAAGAGCCAATTTTCAGCCCATTAATTTACTAAGAACTAGTGACATCACTGTAACAAGCAAAACTTGATGTGAAAATCTGCATCCTCATGAATACTAAATGAGGTCTCATGTAACCTAAACAAAAAAAGTAATGATAATCTGCATCCTCATGAATATTAGATGAGGTCACATGGGCAGTGTCACCTCTGTTTTTCTGGATGTTGTTAATCCCTCTCATTCCAGCTGAATGTACAGTAATGGGGATCCCCAGCATTTCCACCAACTTGTCAGGGTTTGGCTGTTTCATGGAGGAGCATATCGCTGACCCCTCTGCCTATGGTACGTCACTTTGTACATCACTTTGTTTTGCTGTTTTCCCGTTGTAACTATTGGCTGACGCGTTTCGTCACCATGTGGCTCCTGTCTTGTGTGTCTGCAGGAATATACATCTTGGACC
Organism: Limnodynastes dumerilii; assembly: GCA_011038615.1. Taxonomy (NCBI): domain Eukaryota; kingdom Metazoa; phylum Chordata; class Amphibia; order Anura; family Limnodynastidae; genus Limnodynastes; species Limnodynastes dumerilii. Next base: position 175,968 of record WWET01002307.1, read on the forward strand.
GGCGCTTCCGCTCGGTGGACGACTCCTGCACTCAGCTCACGTCCTTCCTGTACAGCTTCTGCCAGCAGACCCGACGACAGCGCATCATTCAGAGGAACCGCACTGAGCGTCTGTCTGACCTCCTGGACTGGAAGTATCTGGGCAGGGTAAGGACTTTATTAATGCACAGTGTTTGCGGAGTCCAGCTCCTAGAATTTTTTTTTTTTTTTTTTTGCCCATTGCAACCAATCAGACTGTAATGGTCTTATCTGAGAGTGTAGCAGTGTAAGCTAGAATCTGATTGGTTGCTATGGGCACCAGCTTCCTTTATCTGCTTCATTAAATGTTCTAACGATCACCTTGGTGGTAGCCTGATTAAGAAGCTATGGGGACCTGGTTTGAGGTATATCTATTTGTTTGTTTACTTTTACAGTTACAAAAAAAAAAAAAAAAAAGGAAGGCGCAAACTTCTAGTTTGCAGGGAGGCGCCAATCACCCTTGCTCTTGCCCTGATCACAACCTGGCCCCTCTGTTGAAATGATAATTTGCCGGATGTGTGGATTAGACCTGACTGTGTACTGATAAGGGGACGGGATGAGTTGCCATGTGTGCAATGCAAAAACTGTCAAAATACGATCCACCTGTACACAAAACAAGGGGAGTGGGAGCTCTGGCTCTGGTCTATGGCCGTTTTCTGCTAATTTTAAACAAAAGGAGTCATTAACCCTTCTTTATTATTTTAATGTCTTTATATTTCCATCTCTTAGTACTACATGTATGCTCGGCACATGTCCTTGGCTAAGGCGTTCCCTGACAACTTCACATATGAACCCCACGAACCAACTGCAGTAAGTACATGGCACACGTGTTGCTTTCATATCTCTGTTCCAGTGTACTGATAAGTTCCATATATACCTGCGATAGATTGTGTCCTAAATTGTTTTATACTGTTGCTTTACGTTGCTTATATCAGAATAGAGGAAGGATCATAGTTAGCGTTCCATCGATTAGAAAAAGAAATTGTCAGTCTTTCTACATGATCAAGATACTCCTTCTAATTATCATTTGGAATGATAACTTTTTCTACTAAGAGAACAGCGCTACAGGACACTATTTTTCTTTGCATTTCAGTATTTTCCCTGTGTGCTCCTTTATGCACATATAGGGACCCAGGTAAAAAATAGGGGACAGTAGGTGTTGTTTCCCTCAAAACCGTTCCAGTGAGCGCAGGAGTAGGGGCCTGATTTCTAATCTATACCATTCTCTCTGTAAATGAAATGCAGAAACGTCCGTCGTACTTATTTGCAAATATATTATATTATAGATTATTTTATTTATTTATTAACAGGTTTTTATATAGCGCTGTTAGATTACGTTGCGCTTTACAGAGAATATTTCACATTCACATCAATCCCTGTCCCATTGGAGCTAAGGTCCCTAACAGATACATACACAGACATTAAGGTTATTCAGCAACCAATTAACCTACCAGCATGATTTTGGTGTGTGGGAGGAAACTGGAGCACCTGGAGTAAACCCATGCAGACACAGGGAGAATATACAAACTCCACACGGCCTAGTCTGGGAAATGAACTCATGACCTTAGTATAGTGAGACACAAGTGCTACTCACTGAGCCACCGTGCTGCCCCCAACAGACTAGTATGTTTTTGGAGTGTGGGAGGAAACCGAAGCACCCAGAGGAAACCCACACAGACACAGGGAGACCATACAAACTCCACACAGATAAGGCCTAGTCCGGGAATGGAACTCATGACCTCAGCACCGTGAGACACAAGTGCTACTCACTTTATGACTAAGGTCATAAAATTTTTTTTTAGAAGTGGTGGTATGATAATGTACAAATAATAAAAGTGAATGGGGATTTACAGCTTTTCAATTTAATCGGTGGGAGAAGTGACGGTATGGCATACCCCTTCACTTCGAGCACTGATCTAAACGATTATCAACAATGAAATCACAACTTCTAACTGTATCACAGGCCTTACCAAGCAACCTTTGGCTGTCCGGGTGTTGTGTAACTACAAGCCCCAGCATGCTTGGACTACATGGGGATAGTAATTACCTGACAGCATTCTGGGAGTTGTAGTTTCAGAACACCTGGAAAGCCACAGGTTGGCCAGTCTATATCATATAATATAGTGATAATAACCACACAGCAGTCCCTGGTATATACAAACCCCCTGTTCTTACTACTGTCTCTTTCTTATTTTTAGGCATCAGGTTTCCGTTACCCACGCCCAGCCTCTGTACCCCCTTCCCCTTCACTGTCCCGCCACTCGAGCCCGCACCACAGTGAAACAGAAGATGACGAGAGGTACGACGAAGAGGAGGAGGCTGAGAAAGATCGTCAGAACATCAAACCACCGGCCATGTCCACGGTGGGCCCAGTCCCAGAGTGGCATAAGCGCTCCAAAAAAGGTTCTGTGGATGCGGGCAACTCCAGTAACGCTAGCAACGCCAGTACCCCCACCAATCCCAGCAGTCCAAGTGACCTCAGCAGCCCCACCAACTCACTCATTGAGGAGAGGAACTAAATGTTGCGCTTACATCTTTTTTTATCAGAAGTCATTGGTTGTTACCAGTAGAAGATGATGATAAGCATTACATGATGAACTGATCGTTATTC
>WWET01002307.1:183892-214386 GCA_011038615.1 Limnodynastes dumerilii
TGGAGGCACATGATGGGGAATACTGAGGGAGGCTGGGGGCACATGATGGGGAATACTGAAGGGGGCTGGAGGCACATTATGGGGAATATTGTTGGAGGCACATGATGGGGAATACTGAGGAGGGGGTTGGAGGCACATGATGGAGAATACTGAGAGAGGTTGGAGACACATGATGGGGAATGAGGGGGGGGGTTGGAGGCACATGATGGGGAATACCGAAGGGGCTGGATGCACATGATGTGCAATACTGAGGGGGAGCTGGAGGCACATGATGAGGGATACTGAGGGGGGCTGGAGGCACATGATGGGGAATACTGAGGGGGATGTTCCAAGGGGCATCTGGAAGGACGTAGTCAATGTAAGGGGCGTGCTCAAGAGGTGGCCGTCATTACCACTATAGCAGGCTTGGTCATTCTTTCTCTCTCCAGATGTGGTATGAGTCCCAGCATACTTTGACTGCATAGGTATAGCTGATACCTGACAAAGCACGCTGGGATTTGTAATTTCACAGCACCTGGAGTGCCACAGGTTGGTCAAGCCTGACCAAGAGGCTTCTGATTTGCTACTGACTGACTGAACTTATCTTGAACTCTTTTGCTGGGCTGTAACATTGAAAGGTATTTCCACACACAGGTTACTACCTAAAACACCTGAGGCCATATCAGAAGTCTTCTGCTCTGCATGTAATTTAACATCTCTCCAGGAAAATCATACAGGTGCAGATGGGTGTCCTAAATCTGTCACAACGGCATCCCCCTTCCCCCCACCGCAAGTATAAATCTGGTGTAAACTCTATAAACATGTTCATATTCTACTAATTCCAACATCTGAACGCTGCAAAACTGCAGAGTGGGAAAGAACACCATACCATATGACTATAAATCCTTTGCGAGTCCCCGCTGCAATGTTTTACATTACATTGTGAAATAGGGACTGCCGAAAGTTGCTTTTCGGCTGTCCCTATTTTGAATGAGACACATTGCAGAAATTTTTGGGGATGAATGGTGAGATTGCGATTCACATACTCACCCATTCATTTTCGGAAAAGCAGCCGTCGGATCACCGGAGAGGTGAGGAACCCTCTCTGGGAATTTAGGGTTAGGCTGAGAGGTGGGTTAGACTGCGAGGGGTGGTGGCTTAAGGTTACGGAGTGGGGTTGCTTACCTTTTTCGGGCATAAGCAATGGCTTTGAGCGAACAACCCTATCAAAATATGGCCATTCACAACGGGGACCCACTTTCCTATAAATCACTCTCATTGGTGGTCGAGGTATTTTTTGCACAAATTTACGTTGCGGATTTTAACACTCACTTTGTGCTTTTTCCTGTCTTTGCTGTCAATTGATTCAGCCCCATTATATGCCCTTTTTTCCCTGAGTCAGCCTCTCTGATTCATAGCAATTCTTTCATATCCAAGTCCGCCCCCTAGAGGCAGTTCCTATTACGACATCCATGTGTTTCAGTGTTGATATTTGAGTTATGTTACCTTGTCAGGTCATGCACCGCCACGCCTCTACCCTTGATTTCCTAACACTCCCTACCGAACACAACGTGACATCTGAAGTGACAAGGAGAGCGTCAGGTAGGAGAAGGAGCATAAATCTGTGTATTGTGTCTAAATCTGTGAACTTGGCTTTAAATTTCATGTGTATTTTTTTTAGGGTACAAGCACAATTTACCAACTGTTTCACTTTCTAAATGTTAAAGGAACATGATCCACAAGTTTGGAGAAATTTTCCATAATGTATTGTAAAACCACAAGTTGTGCTAAGGTTATGAAAGTTTTGGTAATTGTTGTTTATATAACTGTTGTTTCTGTGCTTATGTTGCAATTTTTTGTTGTTGATAGTTTTCTGGAAACATTATGCTCTGAATAGTCGGTATTACTATGTAATTATCTCTGCTTGTTGCATTGCTTAATCCTTAAAGAGCTTCATTGAAAATCTTAATGCAAAAACCTGTTAATTAATAACTGGTCGAAGAAGGATGACCATAATCTAGTAAAGGCGTCCGATGTTCTTGGATTGTTTTACTGTGTTTGTTTATTTTGTGGAATTGAGTTGTGTGTATAGCGGATTGACTTGTCGGCAATTCAATGTGTGCTTATTTATTGTATCATTATTATTGTTTATTTATAAGGCACCACAAGGAGTCTGCAGCGCTTTATAACATACAACAAAACAGTACAGACATACAGGGCAGGGATGGACAGCATAGTACATAATAATATATCGTACAGACAAACAGGGCAGGGATGGACAGCATAGTACATAATATACAGTACAGACATACAGGACAGGGATGGACAGCATAGTACATAATAATATACAGTACAGACATACAGGACAGGGATGGATAGCATAGTACATAATAATATACAATATAAATATAAAAATATCACAAAAATACAATAAAGTGAAGCAAGCACAGAACGCAAGGCAAAATGCAAGGTGTCAAGCTTGGCAGATCAGGGAGGGGGAGTGCAGTGGGAGGTTGAGAGCCATCCACCAGGTGGGGATGGGGTAAAAGGGTAGCAGAGGGGGACAAGAGGGTACAAAGTGAGGGGGAGTGGTGGAGGAGGGAACAACACTAGGATGGTTCAGATCATCAGAAATCCTGCATCTATCCAATTGCAGGGTTGGCTGAGTGGATCATGCCTGCTTGACCTACCAAACCATCTTATTGGTTATTGCCACCAATTGGGTCCAATTTAGGGTTGTGCGAATTTTTATTGGCAAAGCAAAAGCAATTAGCGTACGATTAAGAGAAATGTGCAAGAGCCACCTAGCATCCGTTGTGTGTGAATATGTGCTCCAGGGCTCGGCAGGTAGAATTCAATACGTTTAGAAGGATATTTTTCAACTCAATATTGCACGCAATGTATACATGGCTCCAACTTATGCAGAATCATGGTACACCCATTAATCGTAAGATGGCGTGTGTCCACGTTCGTACAACTCATCATTGCACACATTTACGTTCATGTTTTCTTTCCTGGGAATGAAGCAGTGCTAGAAAGCTGTTCACATGCATTAAAACCTGTGGTCTGCACACAACTCTGACTGAGACCCTTTTGAAGGATTAAGGGTCGTTGTTGAAGCTCTTACTTGGGAAATAAGGGATGTTTTAGATAGATCAGTCCTGTACAGTACATACACTGCACCATAATCATACAGAGTAGGAGACGATTGTCAGGTATATTCATTAATCTGAATTGTGCGGCTGGTTTATAACAGAGAGACTTGTTAGTTTTATGTTTTACTGCCTCATTTTTGACATTCTTTGTTTTTTTTAACTAGTAAATAAAAGAAAAACCCTGTATGCAGTTTGCTGTAAAAATGATAAATGATGTGATATAGCAATCTGTACAGAAAGCAAATTATATGATATAGCAATCTGTACACAAAGCAAATTATATGATATAGCAATCTGTACACAAAGCACACGCAATTAGTGTGAGATGAAAAGAAATTATAAAAAAAACCACCCAGCATCCAATATCTGTTTGTCTTTAATAATACCCTATATTTTCCCATCTCTGAAATCCGGAATCTTAAACCTTGCTGTGTCTCTTTGGCCCCGGGACCAAAGAGACACGGGGGCAATTCATGTTCCTCTATTATTTTATTGTTACAGTATAATGATTATTATAACATTGCTGATAGAAATTGCAAAGTTGCCAATTACGGGGATGGTTAGTGAGATAATTGTGCAGTAGTGAGGCTGTATATGGTGCGACCACCGGTTTAAACGCATTTCGCTTCTGCACATTCTCAAGGTAAAGTCAAGTCATATAGCTATGTTCACACACAGAAGAAGGTTCTATAGAATAGATGGGACACCAGGGGGAGTTTGAACAGGGATGCGTAACCTGATACAGCCCAGGGGTTACAATGCCGACCTTCTAACTATCCAAAGGGGCTCACATAGGAGTTGTATGGAGCCTTGTGACCCAATGGCATTGTGGGCCGTTATGACATTGGGCATAGTACCGTAAGGGCATTTTTATGCAAAAAATACGCAACTGCAACAGCTATTGATTCAAACCTACCCGGCCCATGTTGTATGCGCTAACAATGATGAAAATTGGCCATATACAAACTTGGTTCCGCCTCCCAACTCCTAGGGATTTAATCAGATTGTTACCAGTTTTTTGCACTGCTGGTGCATCCATGCTAACCAATCAGAACTCATTCATCCCTTTCCCCTGCATAAACGTCTAGCCCTCTGTACTCTGTTATTTTGTTATTTCCAGGCATTTGATTCAGAAGCTTACGGTGTTTATGTGTCTAGTCTTTCATTTGAATCCCCTTGTATGTGCCCAGTCATACACTACTACTCTTGTATGCGTGCCCAGCCATCCACTTCTGCCCCTTGCTTGTGTGTCAAGCCTTCATTTCTGCCCTGTAAGACCATTTCTGTTTCCATAAATGCTGCTGCCACATATATTAGAACAACTTCATTTAATGAAACAGATTTGGTCCTACAGGGCTCCCATATGTGAATGATGCCGGCCGCCTCTGTTATCTGATGCGGTTGACGTCTGCGGGAACCGCAGGCTATGTGACTGCAGTCTGAGGGGCGGAGTAACTTTGGCAGCCCTGCTGAGCACGCCCAGTGTGGTCGCCCTTAGAAACAGCATCAAAACTGGAAGTCTGAAATCGGTCCAATGTTTCTGCACACACAACTGGACCTGGGTAACTCAACTTTTTTTTTTTTTATAATAAAGTTTTTATTAGTACAACTTCATTTGACACGTACAAATCTGGTGAAAACATAGCTCAATGTATACACATAATATACAGTTTATAACACAGATTGAGAAAGTATATGTCAACGTAAAGTGAGGACAATGAGCATTCAGCCCTGCTGGACCATCACACAGGCATATTTAAGCGATCATTCAATAAAATAATATCCAGTGACCCGTCGTCGCAAGGGAAGGGAGAGCCCCGTCGCGCAGCCGCAGTGCCCTGCATTCAGAGCCTTAAAGGCGGATCATTATCCATAACTCGTATTGCGTACCAGGTAGTATGTTGTAAGGAGGAATGAATGTTGTGTTTGGTGGCTAACGGCAAAGTGTCCATGTACGATTCCCATGTCCCGAAAAAGCTTTCAATTTTCTTTTCCCTGTCCAGGAGGGTTTCCACCCAATCCATCAACTTTTTTAATACTGGTGAAAACTTTAATGAACCTAAATTGTTCCAAGGCAGCGGCGTCAAAACAGTATGATAAAATAAGTGTTATTAGGGAAACCTATTTCAATTCAGAGAAATGTGATTGTGACTAAAAGCTGTCTGAAAAAATGAGCTAGTGTTGTTCAAGTGGCCAATAAATGCAAAAACCTAAATCGGTTTTGCTTGCAAAGTGAAAGCCAAACTTTTTACATTATACACTGGACAAACCTGCTGCTTGTACAGAAACGAAACCTTTACAAAGTCCCATCTACCCCTACACCCCCTCACTCTATTTTTAACTCAACCTTTCCGTGTTTGTATTGTGACATTTTTTCTAGTGGATTATGTTTTTAGCCACTCCCCTCTCCATTTGACCTATTTGTTCATTATCAGAGATGACACAAGCTAACTAATTTGAACCTTGGAGCAAATATCCTTGGTGCATCTATTGGATAGAGGGGGAGTGGATTGCCCTCCCCTATCCAGAGACCAGAAACTGCATCCAAGTAGCTCTGGTGCCACCACCAGGAAGTTCTGAGTCACTGGCGTTCTTTGCCATAATTGATGAAATGTGGGTGGGTGTTTCAGGGTTGTGGTTGTATTTAATTTATCCTGATTGGGGGGTGGGCAACTTCTAAACTTTTACTGGGTTTGTGTTTGCATAATTAAAAAATACATGAACGTGCCCAATTTAGGACTCAGGGCCGGATTAACAACACCCTAATTTTTTACATACGTGCCTAATTTTGTGATTCTAGCTACTACGCATGTGTAGTAATTATTTTAAGCTATCTATGTAGCATTTCGTTACCAGATTGCAGTCTTTTAAAGTCCGAAACTAGCTGGGAGAGAATGGCCCTTTGGAAATAGTTCTTAGCGGGGACCCACATTCCTCCAGATTATAGGCATGTTCTCTTCCTTCCTCTACCTTGTATAAATAAATATGTGAAAGGTGCTATCATATTCCCCATGTCCATTCTCTGCTCCAATTTATACATGTTACTTCCTGCTGTCCTGTGTATTGTGATGCATTCCATGCACCATCAGGACATGTGGTATGTTGTCAGACAGGTTAAAGCCTGAATATAGCATGTCACAAGGTTACATGTCATAATAATCATCTTTAGGGAAAGTTTTAGAAGCACATGATTGTGATCTAAGTTATGGTTCATCAAATCTTTAGAAATGTAGTGGACATTGTTTTTATTCATGAACTGTTATATAGTGGCAAAGTCTTGGTGAAGATGATGGTGCACAATCTCTGAAATTCTTTTCCAGGCTGTACTACAAGCTCTGACTCACGATGTATCAGTAGATACACCTGCTTATTAATGCAAATTTATATCAGGGTTGCCGACCTTTGCCAGGATCTCCCGGAAGGAAACTAGCGATGCTTACAGGGGGCGGGGCTTAATGATTTGATTTATGCAAATAGTGTCATTAAGCCCCGCCCCTGACTCATACTTACCCGTGCCCGTGTTTTAGCTGAAATAGGGATCGGGACAGGGCTTGATGGCGCAAATTGCATACTAGTGTTGCTAGGCAGGGGGGCAGGACTTGAGGCCGTGGTTATGCCTTTCATAGACTGTGCAAGGCAGCTCCACGGGCCTTTCCTACCCTCTCAAATACATGGGTGTGCTACTATTAGATGCATGAACCTTCATGAGAAGAAAAACACTCCTCCTGAGGTGGGTATAAAGTCCTGACTGATTGGGGAGTGGGTTGGCGGCGAGAACGGCTCTTTTTTATGAAAGGGCCGTTCTATACCAGCCAATTTCGAATTTGCTCTGCATTCGATTGCTTTTGTCACAACGAGGACAAGCAATCGAAGATCCTGAAGATGAATGGCCAGCGGCAAGAGGTGAGTATTTATCCTACCCCAACCCTTATGCTAATACTTACCCTAATCCTCCCCTTCCATTACCTTAACCCTAAGACTTCCCTCCTCGCAGCCTGACCCTAAGACTCCCTTCCCCGCAGCCTAACCCAAAGACTCCCTTCCGTGCAGCCTGACACTAAAACTCCTCTCCCCGCAGCCTAACCCTAAGACTTCCTTCCCCGCAGCCTAACCCTAAGACTCCCTTCCCCGCAGCCTGACACTAAAACTCCTCTATCCACAGGCTGACCCAAAGATTCCCATCCCCGCAGCCTGACCCTAAGACTCCCTTTCCCGCACCCTGAAACTAAGACTCCCCGCCCCACAGCCTAACCCAAAGATTTCCCTCCCCACAGCCTGATTATAAACTCCCCTCCCGCAGCCTGATCCTAAAACACCCTTCCCCACAACCTGACCCTAAGACTCCCCTCCCCACTTTTTTTGCTTTATCAGCTATGAATTTTGAGAAGTGTTTTTGGGCAATGATTTAGTAAAGTATTCATCTTTTTGACAAGCAGTGAGTCTAATTATGTTTGCTATTCTTGGTTTAACACGTTGTAAACACATGCTTGGCTTTTGGTAGCATTCTGACAAGTTGCCAAGAGATTATGTCTGATTCCTTTGTGCAGATACTAAAACGATTTCAGCCTCTGTATAATAATAAGAACAATTATCTATCCTGTTCTGAGAAGTTCAAACCAAGCTCTACCTGGCTGTATGTGCTTAGAGGTACTGCTGGAGGATTAGCCAGCGGCTTTCTTAAGAAACCGCCAGCGGACAAGTCATGGATTTAAGAGTTGCCATTGAGCTGACAGGTGTCATGTGACTTCTTTGTAAAAGTCTTAAAGGATTGTCAAGGATTGTGTTGCTTTTTTTTTCTTAAATTCCAAGAATGGTTTGGTTATTGCAATGAAATATTATGGACTTGTAGTTTCTTTTTTGGCTGTATAAGACAATGGACCTGATCCAGATCACATAGGTCTGGAAGTCTGCACAGAAGAGGGGAGCGGACTCCACTGCCACTCCCTTCTGCAGGGGTTTGGGTCCCCGCTTAGAATGGCCTTATTTCAATAGGATCGTTTCCTCCCAGACAGTTTTGAACTGACTGGGATTTCGATTGCATATGCCTCGATGAGGCATAGCAATCGATCTGCGGAGCATTGAGCTTTCGGGGCACCGAAAGGTAAGCAAAAAAAGTACCCCAATCCTTCCCCTAATTCTAACCCTCCCCTCTCATTACCCTAAACCTAACCTTCCCTTCCCAGCAGCCTGACCCTAACCCTCCCTTACTGGAAGCCTGACCCTAACCCACCATCTCCCGCAGGCTGACCATAATTGTCCCTTCCCTGCAGCCTGACCCTAACCCTCCCTCCCCTGCAGCCTGACCTTAACCCTCTCTCCCCTGCAGCCTGACCCTAACCCTCCCTCTCCCGCAGCCTGACCCTAACCCTCCCTTCCCCGCACCCTAGAGAGGTTACTCACCTTTCCCTGCGGCCCCGCAGTAGCAACAGCAGCGGGATATCGGCAGCAGTGTTTCCGAATGAGAATGGGTGAAGTATGCCGATCTATTATATTATTATTATATTATAAAGTGGGCGGTATTCGAAATAGGGATATCTGAAAAGGAACTTTCTGATGTCCCTATTTTAGAAAGAAGATGTTCTAAGCGGGAAATGCAATCACTTCTGCAGTTACGTATTCAGAGCCGTATCCTAAGTTCTCTGCACAGATCTGGGGTCTTTCAAGTGCAGATCCTTGGGGAATTGCATACTGCTGTTTCCTCGTCTACATGCCCCCTTGCAGGGATTAGGCATGTGGATTTTGTGGAAAACCCCATTGGACGGATCTCATAGTGTACAGAATGGAGTTCCATACACTAAGATATCCGTAGCATGATATCTGCTGCATACATCTGCAGTTGTAATGTTTGTAAACTTGTGTGACTTGTATTTGATTTATTAAAGACAATCGATTCTTTTAACTTGTTATGAAATACAGTAGGTCTTCTTTCGGTGGGAGCCGCCACAGCCAATGAGGTCTTTTAGGAGTAGAGATAGCTGAAAGCTGATTGTCTTTATTTTAAAAAGGCCGCCATTTTAGAAGTCTTATTTTAGAATGGGTAAGTACCAATCTCTGCCGCAGACCCGACACACCTGCCGCAGACCAGCTGCACCGGCCGGAGAGGTGAGCAACACTCTGTGGAGTTTTAGGGTAAGGCAATGGGGAAGGGAGGGTCAGAGTTAGAGTAATGGAAGGGGAGGGTTAGGGTCAGGCTGCATGCAGGGAGGAGAGTCTTAGGGCCTCATTTACTAAAGTCGATTTTAGCAAAATCCCAGGACTTTCCCTGTGATTATGCCATCGCCGCATTCACTAAAGGCAAAGTCCAAGGACTTAAGCCTTTAGCAAAATCGACATGGCAAACATCGCTGGACAACAATCGTCCAGATGTTTGCCATGTCAAATATAGCCCAGACCGGATTCACTAAAGTCGATTTTTCTAAATAGCCTCTGAAAGTGCTGGAAAAAAATCGCCTCCTGTATATGTCGCTTTCATAGAAAGCGACACACACTTTAGCTGAAAAAGACATGTCAGTAGCTTTGACGTGTGTTTTTCATAATGTAAAAATAATGTTCTGCATCATTCTATCCCTTATCATGCAGACGCATATAGTACTATAAGGCACAGAATAGCCATGTGTTTGTGGCCATGCTGAGCCTTATACTACTATAAGCGTCAGCCTGACAAGGGATAAAATGCTGATGTGTAATGCAAAAAAAAAAAAGCGTAAACACTATAAGCATACCTAATGTGCATGAATAAACAGTAAATATCTACACATAAAAACAATGTAACTAATATGTCCCCCTGTGTTGTTTTAACTATAATGCTGGTCACTATGTACTATATAAACCTATGTGTAATGTAATGTGTAAACGTGTAAAAAGAATATAGTGTAGTATACACTCACTGTTTGGCATTTATCTGTCTTGAGATGAATTGCTAGATGATCCGGTCGTCTTGCAAGATGATCTTGAAATCTTGATAGAAGATCCGGTTGCTTGAAGTTCTGGTCCTTTTGGTTGAAGATGCTGTTCTGTTGCTAGAGGATGGTGTTCGGCCTCTTCTGGCTCTTGACACGATGTCCTCCTCCTTCCTGTTCGGGGGTGCCACTGCTAATGACCATTCAGTCACTAGAGGTCCCCCTTTTATAAGGTCTATTATGTCATAGACAGTATAAAAGGGGGACCTCTAATAACTGAATGGTCATTATCAGCGGAACCCCCAAACAGGAAGTAGGAGGATGTCGCGTCAAAAGCCAGAAGAGACTGAACACCATCTTCTAGCAACGGAGCAGCATCTTCAATCAAGAGGAGAAGATCTTCAATTAACATTTCCCTAACAGCTTTCAACACGACAAGAACTACTAGCAAGTCATCCCAAGATAGATGACTGCAAAACAGTGAGTCGATACTTCACTATATTTTTGCACACATTTACACTATACATTATCCTTAGGTTTAGTTAGTACCTAAAACCCAGGGACACATTAGTTACATTGGGCTGGATCCAGACCTAGTTAAGTGCTTGACCTTAGTTACTCCTGGGCTAAACCATGTTGATTGCAGGTGGAGTCATATTTCATCTATTGCAAACAGTATTAGTTGGGAGGTGATGTTTCCTATCCCAAGTCTAAATAACAGTGTAATAGTAAAGTTGGTCAGTATCTGTGTGCACTGAGCAATTCAGAGATATATCCCTGCATGCAAAGAATACAATGAACTTGACCCCCCCTGCAATCAACATGGTTTAGCCCAGGAGTAACTAAGTTCAAGCACGTAACTAAGTCTGGATCCAGCCCATTGTTTTAATGTATAGAAATTGATTGTTTAGTCATGTTTAATATTTCTGTTTATTGGGGAAACTATTTATTTTACTCTGCATCATTTTACCCCTTGTCAGGCTGACACTTATAGTACTATAAGGCTCAGCATTGCCACAAACACATGGCCATGCTGTGCCTTATAGTACTATATGCGTCTGCATGATAAGGGATATAATGATGTTTGCCGATTTTTAAATGGACAATCGCCGTGCTTTTAAACAAAAAAGCATGAGGTTTTTTCCATTTAAAAATCGATCAACATCAACGGCGATTTTTAATTGCAGGAAAAAATCGCGGCATAGTAAATGCAAAATCGCTGTGATGTCTAGCGATGAATAAGCGCTGTGAAAAAATGATTTTAGTAAATGAGGCCCTTAGGATTAGGCTGCAGGTAGGTGAGTTTTTAGGGTTATGCTGCGTGGAGGGAAGTCTTAATGTTAGGCTGCGGGGAAGGATGTCTTAGGTTTAAACTGTGGGGATGGGAGTCTTAGGTTTAAGCTGCAGGAAAGGAAGTCTTAGGGGTAGGCTTTGGGGAACGGAGGGTTAGGGTTAGGGTAATGGAAGGGGAGGGTTAGATAAGCATTAGGGTAAGGGTTGGAAGTTAAATTTATACTTACCATTCAAACCAGCGTCGTCTTTCTTTCGAGGATTGATTGCTTTGCCTCTGCAAGGCAAAAGCAATCGATTTCCCAGTTCTGAACTGGCTGGGAGAGAACGGCCCTTTTGAAAAAGCTTTATTCGCAGCGGCGACCCACACCCTTCTTCTTTATACCATTTTGTCATAGCCATTTACATTTAAAACACTGAAAAACTCTCTTGAACATACGCAGGTTCAAATATATGTAAATGATAGTAGAAAAGTAGTGTACACTTTGTTCAGCAATATATGAATGTATCAGAACTGTGACGCGGGTTGGTATTGCAATAGATGTTGAATTGAATGTATACTTTTACTATTTATATATTCTACATAGATAATACTCCAGGTAACATAAGCCAATCCAACCTATTAAATAAACACTTGCTATTGTATGCATACAGACCTTTGTAAGGCTGCACCTTCTTCTGTAACCTAATACACATCAAGGCCTCACAAACTGTATACACAATGTGGAATGGCAGAAAGAATTGTGCTTATGTCATGTCCTGCCGGGAATATTACATCAGGCAACATTACATCAGGGAATATTACATGAACATTATGGGCATTGAGGTAAAATAAATAAATAAATGAATGAATGAATGAAGGGTCAGATCCAGAGCTACGTAGGAGTGCGTTTTTACGCTTGCCGTTTGCGTAACTTCGACTTTTTGTATGTACTGCGCATGCGCATAGCAGATATTAGTCGTTGTATCTCTGATCGTACGTACCATCCTCGTAAATACAAGGAGCAACTAAAAGGTATTCCCACGTCGTTCCTTTCCAGTAATCACTTGAAAAAACAAAAGGCGACAATCGAGTGCAATACGTTTAATACAATTTATGTAGACACATATGAACACTAAAACCATGAAGGATAAAATATTCCCCCCTAAGTTTCCCCTCCCCTCGTACCAGAGCACAATCTGTTCCTCTGGCGGTTCCCAGCCCGGGTTTCCGAGGTCCTGCTCTGAGATACCAAAGCATTGATCCTGGTCCTGATCTTCGGAGTGAGTACAGCCTTGTGGGTGGTGTGTAAATGTTCACCTCATTTACGTGTTTCAAGCCTTGTCGAGGCCCTTTCTCAAAGTGGTGAACTGCCTTGGTGAGTCGTCATCTTTATGCTGCCTGCACATCTGCTTTCTAATTGTCAATTAGCTGTCCGTTTTCAAATTGGTGTTACAGCCGCAAACAGTGTTACTTTACTTAATATTTATTCCTACATATATATATATATATATTAATCGATGTACTATATGTTATGAATATTTTTTTTTTTATATTTATTTATTGTAGAACAATTAATAAACGAACTGTGTGTAAATACAAATGTCCGATACAAACAGGCTTGAGAATATATCCAAAACCGCCCATTTTGCCTTAAGAGAGAAATAGTTAACTAGGTGGGTATTAATAAATCTAAGCACGTTAAACCAAAATTTCCGTATCACCGGGCATTCCCATAGGCAATGGTATATATCTGCCACCGGCAAATGGCACTTCGGGCAATGATTGTCATTAAAGACCCCCATTTGAAAGCCTCGAGATGGAGAGATATATGTCCTATGAGCCACGCTCAAAGGCATTTCCCGGTATGTCATGGATGGAAGCATCCTTGAGCCAAACACTAGTGACTTTAAAATTTCTTCTACCTCCAGATCAGGAAAACTTCCCCGCCACTGAGAGACCCCAGCTTTCACATTAGAGTAGTCAAGTTGAGGTTTTAAAAATCGGTAATGAGCCGCTATGGCTCTACGGGATGGAGACTTACCCATTAGTAAAGAGTCCAACGGATTTCTCCCATCTAATGGGGAAAACATACGTACAACTTTACTGATGTAATATTGAGCCTGGAGGTAAGTCAGTGGTGTAAATTGTACTGTTTCATATTTATTACAAGCTTGACTAAATGTCAAGGTCTTACCAGATGTTTTATCAATTAGGTCCCCTACCATGCGTATATTATGCTGCTCCCAGCTGGTGAATGGGTGAGCGGCCATGCAATCTTGAAAATTGGGATTACCCAAAAAGGGAAAAAATGGGGAGTAATATGGGTTCCATTTGAATTTATGGTGTAGTTGCATCCAGAGCCTCCTTACAAAAGTGGATTTAGAAGAGCTTGCTCTGGTATTTCACTATCATAAAGATGTAGAAAGGCTAGCAAGGTGAATCCTGGGAGGCACTGCAGTCTTAAAGACCTATACGCAGATTACGTACAATAGCTACTACGCATGCGCAGTAGCTATTGTTCATTGAATTACGGCCGTCTGTGGAAGACGGCCATAGTTCTGGATCCGACCCATTGATTGTATGAGTTCACATTACTTGAATACTGTGTTGTGTGAGTTCCCGTTACTTGTGTACTGTGTTGTGTGAGTTCCCGTTACTTGTTTACTGTGTTGTGTGACTTCCTGTTACTTGTAGAGAGTGTTATATGGGTTCCCGTTACTTGTATACTGTGTTGTGTGAGTTCCTGTTACTTGTAGAGTGTGTTGTGTGACTTCTTGTTACTTGTAGAGTGTGTTGTATGGGTTCCTGTTACTTGTATACTGTGTTGTGTGAGTTCCCGTTACTTGTATACTGTGTTGTGTGACTTCCTGTTACTTGTAGAGTGTGTTGTGTGACTTCTTGTTACTTGTAGAGTGTGTTGTGTGACTTCCTGTTACTTGTATAGCGTGTTGTATGAGTTCCCGTTACTTGTCTGAGTGTAATGTATGAGTTCCCATTACTTGTATAGTGTGTTATATAAGTTCCCATTACTTGTAGAGTGTGTTGTGAATTCCCGTTACTTGTAAAGTGAGATGTATGAGTTCCTTGTATAGTATAATGTATAAGTTCCCGTTATTTGTATAGTGTGTTGTATGAATTCCCATTACTTGTATAGTAGTTTGTGGGTTGTATGGTCACTATACAGATACTATTAGTGGAGGCTTCTTTTAGTCACCCTGTAATTTAATACTTCTGCTATTTTTGTGCTGTGTTTGTATGTTTAGTTCATTTTGCCTTTTCTCCAGAATAGCTGCCTGATAGACTGGTTTGGTTAGAAACTGTTTAAAATTCTTGCAGCCATCACGTCACAATTATTCTGGTTGCTGGAAAGTTCCTTCTGTCACTGTCTTTTTTAAGGGGTTTTTAGACAAAATGTAGTCATTTTATTGTAAATTTAGGAACATTATTAAGAGACATTTTAATAAAACATATAATATTGGACCGGATTAAGACTTATCCTGCCGCTGTGATGGGAGCTCTGACCATAGCGGTAGAGGAGGTCTGATGACAGAGTTGTGCTATATACAGAAATCCGTATGGGTGAGGGTTGGCCACTCCCCTTGCTCGTAAGGATGTTTCGCCACCGTGATCCCTGCATTAACTTTTCTGCACCATTCCCATTTTCTGAAGTAAGGATCACACTTAAGGGTTGAAACCAGTCCTTACTGTACGATTACCATACATCCAACTCCCAGTTTGCTTACATGATATACGGTTTTCCATTCGACCTTGCCCACTGACGGAAGACGGAAGTCTGTGGAGCCGATCCTTTATCTGCACTCACCAGGGAATCATAGGATCACTAGAGGGCATAGGACTAAAATGTATTTCTCTGTGCAGAATTTGATTTCCTCTCCTCCAGGAGACAGGCCCCAAAAGGGACACACGGATATATAGCTGTGAAGCAGAGGGTGAAGCTACACTATGTGCATTTAGATGCTCCATCCCTGCCACTACTGCTGTCTAATGTTGTGAACAGCAGCACATACCTAGCACAGAACATGCGGCATGCGTAAGTCTGGCTGTGGGAACACAGGCCCAGATTCACACCAACGGACATATTGCACATACATATTTGTAATATGTCCGCTGGTGTGAATCCGGATCACACTGAGCATGCACGCGGCAGATGTTATGCATCGTAACTCTGCACAATAGGTTGTTTCGCATTGTGGGTGGAGGGAGGCATTTAAATGGCGGGAGTCCCCGCTCCCATGGTCTGCTTTTAGAAATAGAGACAGCTGAAAGTTCCTTTTCGGCTGTCTCTATTTCGAAGGGCAGCTATTTTATATATTTTTTTTTTTTATGAATGGATGAGCGTGCCAATCGACATACTCACCCCTTCATTTTCGTAAGACCCGCCGCACCCACCGCAGACCCGCCACTGATATCTCTAGAGAGGTGAGTCCGGGGACTTTTAGTGTTGGGGGGGGTTAGGGTTAGGCTGTTAGGAAAGGAGGGTTAGGGACATAGAAGAGGAGGGTTATGGTCAGGCTGCGGGGAGGAGGGTCTTAGGGTTAGGCTATAGAGAAAGGAGTATTAGGGGCAGGCTAGGGAGAAGGGAGGGCTAGGGTCAGGCTGCGAGGAAGGGAGTATTAGGGTCAGGCTATGGGGAAGGAAGGGTTAGGGTCAGGCTGCGAGGAAGAGAGGATGAGGGTTAGATTTAGAGGAAGGGTTAGGGTAGTGTTTGGCACTTACCTATCGGAGCACTGTGTTCGGTGCACCGGGGATCGATTGCTATGCCTCATCGAAACTAGCTGGGAGAGAACGGCCCTATTGAAATAAGGCTGTTCTTAGCAGGGACCCACACCCGCATTTAAATGGTACAGTGTGGGCTGGGTACTTATTTACGACAAGGCGATACGTACAACCAGAGCTACGCAAGGAAAAGTTAAGGCAGGGTTCTGAACACTTAAATCAGCTAACTTATGTGCGTGCAAGGGGAGTGCATTATACTTAGTAGTGCGTAACTTAGGTACACTTGTGTATGTAAAAAGACCTTAAGTCTGATTCCGATCCATTGTTAAGTTGAGTTCAAACTACAGCATTTTCATCCAATCCTGGATGCACAGATGTCTACGTAACGTGAACAAGTGTTTGCATATCTCTGCGACTCCTTTGCTCTAAAATGCAAACCTATCAAAAACAGAGGACTGTGGACCAGATACAGAAATTCACTGCCGCTAAGATAGAAACTCCTGTGCAGCCTAAGAGAAGTTCTGACAGTGCGATCCTAAGTTCCACTCCTGCAAGGGGAGAGCACTCCCCGTCAAACACACACGGCACTTCTGCACTTTGGATACTACCTTAACTTTTAAACGCCAGCATGTACTGTATGATTTAAATACCTCCCCATACCCACAATGTGTACATGCTGTTAACATAGGGTGTTCGTTCCGTCCCGACGTTGGAGAGGATCACGTTGCGGAATCCAGGATCGTTCATCACGTTGCGGAATCCAGGATCGTTCGTGGTGCATGCCACTATGTAAACAATATGGGGCTGATTCAGAGATGCACTTACACCTTTTTTTAGGTGCAAGTGTAGACCTGAGCAATACCATGCTGACCTGCAAGGGAAAGGAAATGTATATTGCGAAAGCAAAATTATATTTGAGAGGTGAAATTTCTTAGCTTAACTCTATTTTATAAAATTAAACATAAAGCTATGCAGTATTTGAGTTCTGTGTGCAAAAATAATGTATTTTCCCTGCATGCAAAAAGTTTAAGATTAATTAGGACCCCTTACTTTGCAAAATGGAATAGCTGAGCTGTATACTTACACCTGATTTACCCTTACACCCAAACTCTGAATCCAGGCCCATGTGTGCGCATATGCAGAACACTCACACGGAGGACTTACCAATTCAGATAACAGAAATTGGCTGTTTTTTTTCACAATTATGGACCCAGTCATGTGTCAGTAAAGTAATCTAAAAACATTAAGACATCATTATTTATACTCGTGTGCGTCTGTTTGTCACGTACAGCTTTGTCTTTTCAGTATTGACAAGGTAGTACGTTTTTACAGATGTCTTTCTATTCCTGCAAGAAAGCCAAGTTTTTTTTCTCTTCAAACTACAGTCGAGCTGATAAATGAAACTACACTTCTAAGCAGCCCGTGCCGGTTGGCAGGATGCCACAAAAGATAACAAAGGGATGTAAACTCTAAAGGAGGTTTATAGAGCAGCCTTGACATATATGTTGTGTGGGAGTGGTGTAGTATAACGTGGCCCTTTCTCTAGTGAGATGTGTAGGAGATCTAGGAATTTCCAGTAACCGAGTCTTCTTCTTTCAGGTGGTCAACATGGAATTTGGCTGCCGCTACATTTATGTAGAAGATACCAGGAGCGAAAGCAGCCATCAGATCCCAGCAATTGTTTCGGAAATTCAGAATGGTGAGAAGAGTTATATAAAATGTATATTTAAACATTTTCTTTTTGTCAGCTTCTGTGCTAATGCTCCAATGTTCCATCATGGTGACTTTGGGGGTGATTAATACCCACAGTCTGTCTACATTCTTCATCTGATAGGACCACTTTGTGTATTATAACCAAGGGTAACCCCACCTGTCAATCTTCAGAGACCTCAGTGATGTCATTACACTCTAAAGTTTGAGTTTCAACTTTTGAATGTTTTAAAAACCTGTTTAGAGTTTGTGGTTGGTCACAACTGGCAGTCAGATGATCGAGTAGACTATTGCCTCTCATAGCAATTGAGTTATCAATCTCTTTGGTTGATAATCTGCATCATCAATGATTGAGAGCTTAATCTAGAAACAAAAGCAATGGATTGGCTGTGGTGGAAGTATCTATCCTCACCAATCCTCCTCCCCTTACAATACCCCTTTCTACAGACCTTCTTCATCTCTCTCTATCTGTGAATGTTTGCAGGAGCTCACTAGCCTTATTAAAGAAATATACATCATGGCAGGTGACCCCCAAACTGTTGTCAGTTCCCAGTCAGAAACTCCTCTTTGCGAAATAGGGACATCCAAAAGTTCCTTTTCAGATGTCCCTATTTCGAATAGTCCCTGCTTTATAAATTATTTTTTAGAATGGGGGAGTATGCCGATCGGCATACTCACCCATTCTTATTCGGAAATATCACCACCGCCGATATCCTGCTACCGCCGGACCGCAGGGAAAGGTGAGTAACCTCTCCAGGGTGCGTGGGAGGGAGGGTTAGTGTCAGGCTGCAGGGGAGGGAGGGTTAGGGTCAGGCTGCCAGGAAGGGAGGGTTAAGGTTAAGGTAATAAGAGGGGAGGGTTAGGGTTAGAATTAGGGAAAGGAGTGGGGGACTTTTCTTTTCGAGGCACATGCAATCAAAATCCCAGCCAGTTCGAAACTGGCTGGGAGGGAATGGCCCTATCGAAATAGGGCCGTTCTAAGCGGGGACCCACACCCCTACAAACTTTTGTATGAACCATCTGGAATACGGTTTTTCAACAGCTGATTAAACACCCTCCAATAAACCTGTGTAGTCATCGTATTCTCTTATCAGTTTAGATGTTAACAGTGTATTTAATCTAAAAATTCATATTAAGGCAATTTGTAGTAGGACTGACGTACATTGACCTTAGGTGTTGCAGGTGTTGTACAGTCTGGTCCAGCTTATTATGACAACGGCTGTTTTGAAGAGGGATTGAAGACTGAATACACAGTTAATGGTAAGATAGAATTTGGTGGGTGGCAATTTTATCTTGAGCCAGGGAATGAATCTGGAATGCTACGGGTAAATGCTGCATTCTAACAACTAATCTAAAACTTTTTCAGAGTCACCTCAAGCTTCACAAGATGACAGACTACCTTCAAAATCTAATTTATCCATGATCCAGGCGCCAATTCCGACTAACGTAGAGCAGAAGATACCACCCCTTAAACCGGATCGCAAGAAAAAGCCCTCAATATATTGTCAGTCTGGTAAAATATTTTATTTACTGCTAATATTAGTCTTGTTCCATATGATGAGCTATCGATCATGAACCTGAAATTGCATATAATGGGTCATAGGGCTAGATTTAGTAAACAGCGGAAAATTAAGATGTCGCCCATAGCAACCAATCAGAAGCTCTGGCTTCTTAAGTGCGGAATCTCCAGAAATGACCTACTACGCATGCATAGAAGGTAATTTACGCAATCTACTTAAGAAGGAAACTATGCACGGTAAGATAAGGTAGCCCTATGGCACTCTTATGTGCCATAAGGTACCTAAAATGGGGGGGAGGATTAGGTGTTGTTCTGTCGGGTCCTAACTCACTCTTAAGAGTGAATACGGTCCATAGGGCCTGATCCAGACCTACACTCATGAAACGCTCAGGTGCGTAGCATATTTACGCCAGCTTACCTCCGATGCACTCCCCTTGGTCGTACTTACTTTTGACTTCTTACGCTCAGCAATCCCTGCCCTAACTTTTCTATTTGTAACCGCGGGTGTCCGTAAGCTCATTGCGTAGTTACGACGCTTAGCACGCCCATACTGTACGATTAAAATGCGTCACCCCGCCCTCGGTTCGTAGTTACGGATTTCGTATGCCAGGCCCGCCTCCTCGAGCGTTGTTACAAAGCAGGCACGCTCAAGGCCCATACACTCAGTTTCTCAGACCGTAACATGAACGTAACGGCCATTTGAGCGTAAATACAAATGGCCATTTTTATGCTTGCGACCGCCGTAAAAACGAAAGCGAACGTAGGTCTGGATCTGTCTTTACACATAGATTTACTAACCATTTTGCATGTTGTGTGAGATAATTCTCCATTATATAAATCACGTATTAAGTGCACCCTCCTGTTAGGTCCACCACAGGAGGCAAGAACTCTAGAATCTAAAGCACAGCACGATCTGCAGCCACCATGTTGCACAGACATAGACAAGCAGAAAACACCTCCTCCCATTCCTGATCGCAAGAAGAAACCCCCAGTGTTTCATCAATCAGGTACATTGATTCCATCCGAGGTTCCGATGATATCTGATTTTCTGTTGTTCAGGCACTAGGAAATGTTATAATTTGTGTCTTGGATGACTAACTTAAATCTACTGCTTTAAGGCAATGATAATATTCCTCTGTAGTGTTCCGCTATTGCTGATTTTACTCCAATGTTCCGTTCACCACCTATACTCTTCTAGTGTTTTATTTAACGTGGATATTGATACTTTAAGAGCATTTGTATTGTTTTACCCTTCCATCCTCAATTAACAGTGTGTTATGATAAAACTTTAGTTTCCATTAATGATGCTTTCTGTTTAAAGCTTATAGGCCTTTGGCATTCCACCGGCCGCTGATACACCCCAGGCGCTCTGCCGCCTACTGGTATTCCCCTGGTGTTCTGTTGGCTGCTGATATGCCTCTGGTGTTATTTCTGCACTTGTTGTGACCCTATCTTTTGTCTCTTGCAGTAACACCGACATTTAATAGCATGCCCGCAGCTTCCACTGGAGGTCAAGGTGAGAAAACATGCTAACAATATAAAAAGTAATAACCCCCCAGTTCTGATTGTCATGAATAACCGGCAGTATGGCTGTCACCTGATAGGGTTATTGTTTGAAAGGCATAAAAGGATATCCCAGATGGTACCAGTCTCGCTAATTTTTCAGCACAGCTGAAAGAAGGAAGTAATTGGGTCCATAGTGTCCAGAAATGGATTTAAAACTCATGGGGCCCTAAGCAAGATATCGGTTTGGGGCCCTCCAAGGGATACTGCATGTTGGAAATGACAGC
The DNA here is from genome assembly GCA_011038615.1 of Limnodynastes dumerilii. Lineage (NCBI taxonomy): Eukaryota > Metazoa > Chordata > Amphibia > Anura > Limnodynastidae > Limnodynastes > Limnodynastes dumerilii. Next base: position 204,955 of record WWET01002307.1, read on the forward strand.
TCTCGTTTGATAAGGCTGCAAGGGTGCTTAACAATGTTAGATCCTGGGCCCCTGGGACTCGCCAGGCCCTAAGTGGGTGCCTAGGTTGCCTTGTGGATAATCCGGCTCTGATAGTGTCACAAAGAAAATCCCTTACTGTAAAATAGTGACCTAATTGCACAATAATGTGAAATTAAGTATTGTTATTTGAATGTAATTTATTCCATCTCCCTCTCTGATGCGCTTCGCTATTCCAAATACTGGACTGCTCCCTGCCTACTTACTTCATCTGCTGTACTGCTCTTCTGCTCCCCAATTGCAGGAACTATCCCAATACCCAACCCAGCTGTTCCATATGCTATATTAAGCATTCCAGTGTTCTACTCATCACTACTATGCTTAAAAAAATGAAAATAATACATAGACCAATCGTTCAGGTTTTTTATGTTAGCCTATTTATTGTGTTTATTTTTCAGGCAGTACAATTTTATTATGTTACTATTAAATAAAATTCTTCTTAAAGACAGGCTTTGCTAAATTTGTCACATTTGTTACCACCAATATCTAACTTCCTAGCTTGTAAATGATTAAGTTATCATAATGAAATGTAACTCTCTATTAGACGCCTCTGAATGTAACACAGTTACATATGACTATGCCACCTCTAAAGAAGCACCATTAAGAAATTCAGAAGCTTACGGTAAGTTCAAGACCATTCCAGTTACAGCTAGTAGCACATTGTTATTCCCCATAACTCGCCACATCAGTATTTTGTATAATATATTATCTATTTCTGATATTCTTCCTAGTAATCCAGAAATCCTAGTGATAGTTCCTCAACTTATATTAAACACCACTAATATATATATATTCCATACAGTATTTCATTCCCTATTGATGTTCTCCTAGTTTTCTGTTCACTTTTTATATTTCATCAATCAATAATATTTCATCTACCATTTCACTTAACACTGAGATTCCATTCATTACTACCACAGATAAATCAGAAAATCTATATATTATGCTTTTTCTTGGTTTAGTAGATGTGAGGGAGATAGTGGTCAAGTACATCTTAATTAGATATAACTCCCTGCGTGAAGGTAGGTCAGGGTTGTCAGCTTTTGAAATCCAGGATCTTCTGGAGGGAAGAGTTAGAGGCCAGCATGGGGGCGGAGCCTAATGATGCAATTTATGGAAATCACATATTTCAGTCCTGCCCCTTTCCAGTACTACCTTAATTCATAGTGTTCCAGGGGGTGGGCAGGGATTGATGACAAAAATTGCATCATCAAGCCCCGCCCATTCCTAGTAACACTAGGGATTACTGTTATGAGAGCCCCCCTGCCTCTCATGTAGGAAATTTGTTGGTTCTCCCGGGATACCTGCCCGAATTTCAGCAATCTCCAGGATATTCCGGGAGAGTCGGCAACCCTGATGTAGGTGCAAACACAGTTGTGTATGACACTGGTTCCTATACAGGAACTCAACCCTAATTTAGAGCCCTGTACATCTAACACCTGTTCTAATGCCTTAGAAACTTCCCATGTTTCATGTTCTTGAAATTCCCCATTACTCAGATGTTGCATCCAGTGTCCTTCTGTTGTGTAATAACTCTCTAGCTTTGGTCCACCACTGAAGTGCTGACTAGTGTTTTACTCACCACATACTGTATATCTCTATATGTTCTATGCACTGTGAGGTAGATCCAGACCTAAGTGCGTGTTATGTTTCATCGCTTAGCGTATTTTCTATGCACTCCCCTGGCTCGTATATACTTTGGCCATGTTACGCTTGCCAAACCCTACCTTAACTTTTCAAAGCGTAACTACTGACGTACGTAAAGGCTTCACGTACGTAAGTACCTAAGCACGCCCATACTGTACGATTTAAATGCCTCACACCGCCTCCAAAGCGGAATTACGGATATCATGCCCCTTCGTATGTAGTTACGCTGTTGATACTAGGCTGATACGTACATTCAGAGTTACATGGCGTAACATCTGCCATGCGCATGAGCAGTACATACTAATGGGCCATTTTACGTCAGCGGCTAGCTAGTGTTAGACTCTTTCCATAATGTCTTCTACTGTGGAGATGTTGCAACTAGATTCTATCTCTCACTTTCCTATCATTTGAGACCGTCTGTGATTGCGTAAGCTGCCATAAAGCCCGCACAAGTGAGGAAAGTGACAGGGGGTGTTCACTCCCCTTTTTCTGTCGTACGGACAAACCTCTGCATGTACGGAAAGTGTGCGGGGGTCTGGATCCGGTTCCAAATGTGGAAACCTAACTGAAGAATGCATGTATAACTTGCTTGTAAAGTGTGTCTTTCTTTCAGGTCTACCTCAACAGATGGAACATTTAGAATGTAAAGCTCCTCAGGATCTGCATCCACCATGTTTCACGAACCTCAGACAGAAGAGTCCACCTCCCATTCCAAGTCGCAAGACGCCATCTCCAGCGCTTCCACAATCTGGTACAGAGAATCCATCCAAAACTGTGCTTACAGCTTTACCTCTGACTATCCACTGACATTCATCTAGTTTTCCCTTCACAACTCCTTATCCCTGTAGTATGCCGCAGGGTCTGGATATCACACTAGTATTCTGGCCGCCACAAAAATTCCACTGATAACTGTACCTTTTTAATACAAAAGAGCACTACTTCTACTCCCCACCAATGTCCTTTAAAATATCAATAGATATGGAGAACTCTATGGGCCAAATTTACTAAGCTGCGGGTTTGGAAAAGTGGAGATGTTGCCCATAGCATAGATTCTAGCTGACATTCTATGGTATGTAATATGAAAGTGAGAGCTAGAATCTGATTGGTTGTTATGGGCAACATCCAGAGGCGGCCCATGGCATAGGCGGTATAGGGTCAGGTGTCCCTAGGGGGACCCGCGCTTACCTGCACCATCAACTGCCACTGGCCACCACTGGACTGCAAATGTGAAGCAAAGGCCCCGCGAGGCAGCAGAAGCCACTACAGTGCCGCCGAGTTCATCATCCTGGCAGCACAGTACTGGCTGTACTACTGCCGCGGTCCCATGCGGGGCTTTTACTTCCCAGACACTGTAGTCGCATACACAGTGCCCGGACCGCTGCATCCAGGCACTGTGCATGTGTTGTTATAACAACACAGCGCCGTTTTCAGCGGGGGGAGGGGGGGTGGCCGCCTAGGGCCCCGCAAAACCTAGGGCCATCCCTGGCAACATTCTTGCCCTATATGTTCCATTCAACTTACCTGCTCTAAAGTAGAATATCTTTACTTATTGAACAGCTTTTTCTTGACCACAAGATGTTCATTTTTGGAAAAGAATATATTATTGAAGTGTAATTTTTGCTTTGCATACAGGAACAATGGGCTCTAACACACTAACATATGACTATGTCTACCAAGAGGTGCCATCATGCCCAGTAGAACTTGGAAGTAAGTATAAGACATTTTACCTCAAAGAAACATAGAAAGTGATGGCAGAGAAGAGCCCCCAGCCCATTCTGTCTGATCATTTGTTTATTTAAAAATATGCTGACCCTAGACACTATTTTACCATCAATTTAGAGTAAGAACTAGGATATCCTTATATATATACTGATGAAGCCTCTACCATCTCAGATAGGAGGCTATTTCACTTATCAATTACCATGAATTCTCCTGCACATTTCCACATTATCGCAATAGGGCCGTTCTAAACAGGGATCCACACTCTTTGTATGTTGTATCACATGGGCCCAAGGCCACCATCAGGGGGGGGGACAGCCGGGACTATTGTCCTGGGCCTGGACCTGATAGGGGCCCGCCGATACTAGCCTAGCTCTGTAGCAGCAGGTATTAGTGGTATCCTACCACGGAAACTTGCTGTTCAGAGCTACTTAATAGCCTGACAATGCGTAGGGAAATTTTTCCCTGCGCATTGGCCCGCTGCTAAAGCGTGTCTGTCGGGCCCCGGGCGGAGCCTCGTGGCCATGCATTATTTTAGTTGCTTTTCTTTGCACAGTCTCTAAAAATGTTTTTTAATTGTACGTTAAAAATGGGCTAATTAACCTAAAAATGCTTAATGCAGCATGCTATTAACCCTTAGCATGCTGCCACATTTTAGTACCATACATGGCAGCATATATAACATGCACACATAATAGTTTATTCAACTTGTTTCCTAATAAATATATTTTACTGATGTGCCCCCATCAATAATTATAAAATATGTGCCACACTTCCATAATGATTAAAATGTGCCCAGTTCAATGCATGTTTTTGGCGTGTGGGAGGAAACTGGAGCAGAGCTTGTTCCGGAGCATCTTCTTCTTGAGGCTGGATCTAGTGACAGTGTCATTCTCCCTCTGCAAATGACTCTCTGTCATTATTGATTCGCTATTTATACCCTCTGATGGAACTGATATAGCACCCCTTTGTTATATCAGGCCTATGGTGTCTTTGTCAGGGATGCTCTGCATTAAACCTGTATGGGTTTCCCAAACTTTAGAAAAAAAGAAATCTGTCTGTCTCTCTTTCTCTGTATATGCGCATATATGTATACATCTATCTTTCTCATGTCTGTCTGTCTGTTTCATGTCTATCTCATGTCTGTATGTCTATCTATCTCATGTCTGTATGTCTGTCTGTCTATCTCATGTCTGTATGTCTGTCTGTCTATCTCATGTCTGTATGTCTGTCTATCTCATGTCTGTATGTCTGTCTATCTCATGTTTGTCTATCTATTTCATATCTATCTATCTATCTATCTATCTATCTATCTATCTATCTATCTATCTATCTATCTATCTCATATCTATCTCTCACTCTATCTCATATCTATCTATCTATCTATCTATCTATCTATCTATCTATCTATCTATCTATCTATCTATCTATCTCATTTCTATCTATCTCATATCTATCTATCTATCTATCTATCTATCTATCTATCTATCTATCTATCTATCTATCTCTTATCTGTCTGTGTGTCTATCTATCTCTTTTCTATCTGTTTGTCTATTTAAACAAGGTATTGTGCTCAACCCTAAATGTTAAATAAATATACAAAATGTAAATCTAGGCTGTGACTAACTCCTTACAGACATTATTAAAGCTATTCAATGTATACCCTGTACTGAAAAAAGCAAAAAGATTATAAATATTGAGTTTTACATGTGCTGACCTAGATGATAGGAAATACACTGTTATGGATATCTGTGCCACAAATCAAATAAGTCTGTTTTATACATATATAAGAAAGTTTATTAATTTGGGTAATGCAAAGAAAATTAGAAATGTTAACAGAAAACAAGTTTATTCCTCAAAAAATGTAAGAATATAGTTAAAAGAAAAGAAAGAAAAATGTTTTGCCTTTCCAGATACAATTCCAGATGGACAACTTTACATTTATGTCCCACCTGCAGACCCCATGGTCTTGGTTCCACATGACCAGAACAAGCCTATTGTGTGTCAGGCACCAGGTACAGTGGCTCCATCTAGAGTTCTGCGATATGTTTGCATGTCTAGTTGAATTTGCTCCCTTATGCTTGTAACTACGACTCATAGTATTTTAATCTGCACAACAACGTTCTTGACTGCAGATGTACCCAAGGGTCATCCAGGTGCCACCATTTTACCTCACGGTCATTATTACTTGGAAGTACTACCAGCGCTCCCTAAAGATTTAGAAACACAGAGGACACCACCTCGATCGCCAAGTCGTCCACTTACGCCAACAATGGGTAATACAATCCAACCTATTTTACCCTGATATCCTTCTGTTTTCCCCATAAGTTATTGGTTTTCTCATACATCGTTGTATTCAAATATTAAGTGCATCTGCTCAGTACACAATGCTGGCCATTTGTGCCACGAATCATCAAAACATTATTAATAGCTTTACTTAGTCATAAATCATTGACGATTTTGCCATTTTTCTTTTAACTGAAAAAATGCAATACAAAAAAACAGCAAACAAAATAATTGTCTGAGGCCAACAACAATGAACAATCTCAAGGTTGCAAATACATGTCCAATGCCATTATTTTCATCAAGTATAATATTAAAGTTTAAGGACCACGGCACAGTTTTTAACCTCCAATTTGCCAATTGCCAATCTGGAAATTTAATGAAGATTGCCGTACATGGTTTTTCAGTTGGTTGAGGAAGATTTCTGATGAAATGCCAGGACAGAGCCAAGGTGATCTTCAGACTCAAGGCACAACAGTCACTACACATACAATCCATCTCAGTTAATTGGAGTTGTATAGTTGGAGACCGCTTATTAAGAGTTCTTCTAGTTTTGACTCCTTTATTGATCGTTACAATTCAAATGGACAAGCCGTAATATGTTTTCATGGATACATGATGATATGATATTCAAATTTGGTTACTCTAAACTGGGTAAACATTTGCCCAGTCCTCTGGGTATTCAACTCCTAACCAAACTCATTGTGCCATCCTACAGCAGTCCTAGTTTGCATTTACAACAACTGATCTATGCGCACAAACCTGTCCAATTTTACACAGATCCCCAATCTACATCTGCTGTAACCATCTGCTGAGGATTCTGTTAAAGTACACACACTTCCAATCTTTGGTCATGCAGCTGCTACTCACAGACATGTCTACCTAAGAACTGGGAAAAGAAATGGACAAACCAGCTGCAGGATCCTAGATTGGCAATCAGCAGGTTTAAAAATCCCTTGATCAGATGACCAGGACTGAATAAAGCCAGAGGTTTTGTGAGTGTAACATCCGACGTCTGAACAACTGGTGGGTCGGAGGTTGGATTGGAAAAGTTTGTCCCCAGCTTAAGGTTGTGGGAATTTCAGGAGGACAATAGCCTACAATACTCAAGGCACAAGACTGGACTGTTCTAAAGAGGAAAGCAATTAATCTATATCTAAATCCCATAGACAACCCATAAACAGTTCTGGAAAAAGCAAATTGAAGAAGACCTTAAATTATGGTAGAAATGGAGACTTAATAGAGTTCTTCAGTTCAACTGTTTAGACAAGCCACATGAAATAAAAGAAAACACTTTCGGCCACAATTATACACATCTATTAGTGATATTATATTCTTGTTTTAAAGCCTTTTTAATACTCTGTTTTCTATGACATACAGTGACTCCTCCGATAAAGCTTCCAGCCAACTGCAACATTCTACTCCTGAACATAGGAAAGATGGTGGACTACACAGGTAAGAGATGCCATGAGAGAGAGGACAGGGTCAGGTGATACATATAATACAGATGGAGACAGGACATTGTGTTTTGCAAGTTAAGCTGGGTCCTCAAAAGTACAATTTCACTGGCTCTCGACAATACGCTCTGATAGTCTTGGAAATAATGTAACATGTACACACTGCCCAAGCCTCCTCAAGATTTTCTGACTCCATTGTGCCAACCTTATAGGATCGGCACATCATTAGTCGAATCGTTCCTGCAAACCAACTAATATTATTTTCAGTCAGCAGGGTTTCCATACTGTTTTGTTGTTTGAACATATCAGTCCAGTATTTACATTATGCAATTATCTGGCATACCAGATTTTTGTCAGCTGATGGGCCTGATAATTGTATAGAGCAGTGTTGGCTAACCTGTGACACTGCAGGTGTTGTGATACTACAATTCCCAACATGCTTTGTCAGGTATCTGCTATGCTTTTGCAGTGAAGGCATGCTGGGACTCGTAGTTTCACAACACCTGGAGTGTCACAGGTTAGCCAACACTGGTATAGAGTGTACCCAGCTTTAGACATTATTTAAATACTTAGATACTTTGGTAACCCATGTCACACCTCAAAGAGTGAAACCAGATTGCTTCATGTCCATGGATCGTTCAAAAGCCAAAAGTCATTTACTTACTTGTAAAATCTAGCTACAGCCATTGCAATGACTGTGAGAAGGTCTGATCTACTGTAATCCCTACTGTCTTCTTTACAATGGATTCTTATGATTTTTCTTACTAAGATAAGAGACTTTGCACTGGTTTCATGAGTTTGATTCCCGGACTAGGCCTTATCTGTGTAGCGTTTGTATGTTCTCCCCGTGTTTGCATGGGTTTCCTCTGTAAGCTAGGTTAATTGGCTGCAGACTAAATTAACCCTAATGTCTAATGTTCTTTGTAAAGTGCTGCTTTGTGGTACTATATAAATAAGAGTTAAGAATAACAGTCAGAAGTGTAAAATACTTTTTTTGCAGGTGCCTTAACAAATATAAAATATAGTATTATAATCAGGGTCAAACTGGCAAACTTAAGCCTAGTGGGATAGCTGTCAGTCTACGAGGACTAGTTTTGCTTTAGAAAAAAAAAATATGTTTTATTAATTATCATATTCCTTTAATGTATAGGTCACTCACCACCGGATTACACAGAAGAGGACGTTCCTTGTTCCTCAGAACCTCAGACCCTCGGACCCCCATTACTGTGCTGTCGATGCTCTGCTGCTTTCTCCAAGCTAAACCACAAAGAAGAGAAGGTAAGTAGCAAATCAGTTCATCCATACTGTGGTGTAACATGGATCCTGCTAAATACAACAGTGTGCATGGCTTCTTAAAAACATTTTGTTAATGCAATAACTTTGATTGGGTTGTCAGGGGGTGAATAGAGCAGGCGGAAGAAGACCATGGTTGCCAGAGTTTTTTTCTTCAATTAGTAGATTTGTAGTGAGAAGAAGGAATATTTTGTCTTATTTTTTGTTTTGGCCACGAGAAAACCCAAAAACCTGGTCCTCAAATTAATGGTTTCTGCTATGCTAACTGTGGATGGAGCCCCCCAAAAAGTTGCTGTACTGAGATTACGTTCACCCTAGAGCCCTGCTGACAAAATGGCAGTAATAGCAAAGGCAAAGGAGAATGAATATATACAACACATTCATAACAGTAAACATAGATATAGATTATTATGGGTGTGGGTCCCACTAAGAACTGGCCAGTTTCTAACTGGCTGGGATATCGATTGCTTAAGCCTTAATGAGGCATAGCAATCGATCAAAGAGTCACAGAACACGGTGCTCCGATAGGTAAGTCTAAAAACTAACCCCAACCCTTCCCCTAATTCTGATCCTAACCCTTCCCTTCCATTACCCTAACCCTCCCTTCCCAGCAGCCTGACCCTAACCCTACCTGCTCTATAGCCTAACCCTAAGACCCCAATCCCCGCAGCCTGACCCTAAGCCTTCCATGACCCTAACCCTCCCCTGCAGCCTGACCCCAACCCTCCCTTCCCGGGTTGTAATCATATTTCCGACGGTAAAAATACCGACGATAAAAATACCTCCACGAGGGTACCGGCGGTGAAAATCCCGACACCACAAAAATACCGGCGATGAAAATCCCGACACCAAAACAATACCGGCGATAAAAATCCCGACACCAAAAATATACCGGCCAAAAAAATTACCGGCCCCTAAAAAATCCCGACACATAAAAAATACCGGCACCCAAAAAATACCGGCACCCAAAAAATAC